>CABHPH010157143.1:69313-82505 GCA_902168325.1 Peromyscus nudipes
CTTTTCTTTTCTTTTCTTTTCTTTTCTTTTCTTTTCTTTTCTTTTCTCAAGACAGGGTTTCTCTGTGAACCACACCATGGCTGTCCTGGAACTCGCTTTGTAGACCAGAATGGCCTTGAACTCACAGAGACCCGCTTGCTTCTGCCTCCCAAGTGCTGGGATTATAGGTGTGCGCCACCACTGCCCGGCTGCTTTTTCTTCTATAAGAGTCCAGCCCCAGTCCCATGCCCCTCTAATCTGTTTTACTTCTACTGAAAAAGCTCCAGGGCTGGAGACCTAGCACAGTGGTATGGAACTTGCCTAATACACAAGGTCCTGAGTTCAGTCACCAGCACAGCTAAGAAAAAAGCATCATACATGTGCATGCTTGCGTGGACACCCACAACACATGGTACATTGGTCACCGAAGCACCAAATTTCCCACCCACTCTGAAGCCTCCTGGGTATTCGGGTTCACATTTCCCCATCTCAGCTACCTTACTTAGTTATCTCTGTAAATTCAAGTGCTTTTCCCGTTTCCTAGTCTCCATTTGCAAAATGCACCCAGTAACAAACACTGCTTACTTCTATGGGTATCAGAAGGAATGAGTACGTGATCAATAAATAATTACTGATGTAATTTTTCAGTCACATCTGTCTTCCCTTTCTGACACCAAAGACAAATTGAAGTCTTATTTATTTATTTATTTGTTTGTTTGTTTGTTTATTTATTTCTATTTTCTGTGTATGTGTTTGTGTGAATGTACACATGTGCCCTGGAACTGGAGTTATAGACAGTTGTGAACCCCCATGTAGATGCTGGGAACCAAACCTGGGTCCTCCAGCAAGAGCAGCCAGTGCTCTTAACAGCTGAGCCATCTCTCCAGCCATAAGTCTCCTTTTCAACAGAAGTTCATCACTCATAGAAACTGAAATCAGTGCACCTGCATTCCCTGTGGACTGTGACTTCCAACTCTGACTGCCTATAAGAATTATTTCGGAAGGTTAAAAACAATACTGCCTACAAACCACTCCAGAGCTTTTTATTTAATTGTTCTGGGGTGAGATTTGACATGAGAGCTATTTTAAAACTCTCCAGGTAATAGAAACACCACCTAAGCATCTTGCATATACTGTAGATGTCCTCTAAAGGAGTAATTTTCTGAGTTTTGTCACAAATAGATCATCTAGATATTATTTGTCTTCAAATTCAATTATATAGTATTATGTCAGACTTTCATAGTCTTTCAATATTCAGTCTTGTTTAGCTCGAGGTAATATTCACCTACTCAACAACAGAGGTATTGCATTAAGCTCTAGGGGATATAAAAGAGAAGTAGTAGTCGACACCCTCAGGTATAAGGCAAGAGAAAACATATGCAAACAAGGACAATACAGAATTTGAGAAATACATGAGCCAAGTTGTGGGTTTAAGTCTTCCAGCTTGGAAGTGTTGCACAAGAGGCCAGAGAACAGCTGAACGGGGTCAGTCCTCCCCTTGATGAAGAAAGGACTGCTATTGGTCAGGGTTCTCCAGAACAGACTGTACTGAAGACCTGGGGGTGGGATTTATTATAAGGCTGAGGTCACGTGATTATGAAGACTGAGAAGTTCCATGATCTGCAGTAGGAGAACTGGAGCCCCAGCAGAGACAGTGGGAGAGCTGTTTGAAAGCCAATGGGCCCATGGGCCAAGAGCCAATGTTCTACTGGTTGAATGGCTGAATCTGGAAACTAGGAAAAAACTCAATGTCCCAGGATAAGACAATTAAAGAGAGGGCATTTTAAAATTCAGACTGGGCAAAGCCCACCTACGTTTTGGTGAACCACTTGCCTTATTCAGTCTACTAATACAAATTGTCCACTCTTACAGATGCATCAGAATAAATGTTTGACCACGTCCCCGGGCACCCCATGGCTAGTTAAGTTGACAGAATTAGCTTTCACAGTTGGTTACTATGTGGATGTAGAGCTGGGGATGGGAGATGGCAGAGGGCAGTGAACTTGGCTTCCTTGTCTGTATGAACCAAACAAAGAATGGTGCTGTTAGTATACATAGGGCAATATTAAAAGAATGAGTGAAGGTGGGATGGAAAACAAGCAAAAAAACACTGATGTTCAGAAGAAACCGACCTCTGGGAAGGGACATGGCATGAGATCAGGGCAGGGTTTGCATTGCAGTGATTACAGAAGTCAGTGGCAGCCACTGAGAGGGACAGCAAAGCGGAGCAGTATCTAACTAACATTTTACACCCAAGTGGTGGCTGGGTTGCACCCACTTTTTTCTTTTCTTTTTTTGATGCTGGAGGTTGAGCCTGGGTCCTCACATATGCCAACTGATGCTCTACCCTGAACTACACTCTATCCCCTTCTTACTTTTATTTTGAACCAAGGTCTCCTTAAGTTGCCCAGGCTAGCATTGAACTCATATTGTAGCCCAGGCATACCATGAACTCATTCTTCTCTGGCCCTAGCCTCTTGAGTAGATGGGGTTACAGGCCTGTGCCAGGAGGTCCAACATAGTTATCATTTCAAGTATACATAAGCACATACAGACAGAGTGGTTTGCATGTGTGTGCATGTGGTGCTGAGAATCAAACCCATGTAATCGAGCATTCTACCACTGAGCTACACCTCAGCCCCTGGAGTGGTTTTAAATATATTTACTCTTTCTCTGTGAACACTATGACTTTTCTTATTTTAATTTTTTAAAAGATTCACTTTTAGCCAGAAGTGGTGGCACACACCTTTAGTCCCAGCACTCGAGAGGCAAAGGCAGGCAGATCTCTGAGTGTGAGCAATCTGGTTTACAGAATGAGTTCCAGGACATCCAGGTCTACACAGAGAAACCTGTCTCAAAAATTATTATTATTATTATTTATGTGTACCAGTGTTTTGCTTGCATGTATGTCTGTGCACCACATGAATGCCTGATCCTCACAGAGGCCAGAAGAGGGAGTTGGATCTCTTGGAACTGGAGTTACAGACTGTTGTGAGCTGCCGTGTGAGTGCTGGGAAACAAACCTAGGTCCTCTGGAAGAGCAGCCCGTGCTCTGAGCCAGCTCTCTGGACCTTTTCTTTTCCATTTAAAATATGTTTTAGTTGTCACACAGTAAGTGCACATATTTTTGGGGTACAGAATAATATTTAAATACACATATGTATTATGTATGATCATATGGGGACGATTTGTATGTCTATCACTGCAGGTACTTGCCATTTCTTTGGGTTAGGCATGTGCAACATTGTCTTGACCAGCTACTTTGGAACATTCAACATCGAATGACACCTAATTGCTGTCAACCATACTTATCCTAACATGCTGGGGACGCTTCCTCTTACCCAATTGCAGACCTGTACCCAGTCATCACGCTTCCTCCACACCTCCTTCCCCCACACCCTGGCAATGGACAGTCATTCCCAGGCTCTGGCAGCTGCTGTTAAACCATCTATTTCTCTGATATCAACTTTTCAATTTCAAATAGAAATGGGAGTGTGTGGTATTTGTCTTTTTATGCAAAATCTGATTTTCTCAGCCTAACAGTGTCCAGTTCTACTTAAGGTTTTGCAAAGAGGGTAACATTCCATTGTCCATATATGTGGCCCTTGCTTTATGCACTCATCTGTTAGTAGACACCTTTGTGAGTCAGCTTTGTAGTACTAAGACAAAGTACCTGGGATAACACACTTTTGGGGGAGGGGGCGTTGTTGTTTTGTTCACTTTTTAAGAAGTTTGACCCCATTGCCTTTGGATCTGTGGTCCAGTTGATGCAACAGCAAGAGGTTTATTGAAGAAGTGGCTGTACAGTCGGGCTAACTCAGCTCCAAAGAGCAAGAGTCGCATCGCACTACAGTCACATAGGCACTTTTAAAGGAAAAACCCACAAAAGCCACAAGATTACAATTCCCATACAATTTCGTTTTGATTGATTTATGTCTAGAGGCTAATTTCATAAGATCATGGTCTGGTCACAGAGTGATCACAGAGGGGGTACAGTTACATCAGTGTGCACATTCCCCCCCCCCCAAACCTCAAGGGGGGTATCAGGGCGGGAGTGGAGTTTACACAAAGGTCACAGTGGTCCTTCCTGGAACACTTGCGATTATCCCAGTCACAGTAGAGCACATCTCTTAATAGAAATCTCTTTACATTGTTACATTGTGGCAGGAGTGATTGAGTAATGATTGAGTCAGCTTGCCCTAAAAACTAGATTTTCAGTTCCTCATTTTCTGGAGCTTGGGCTTGGGGGTGTAAGCCTGAAGGGTTAGGGTCTTTCAGAAGCTGTTCACCTCATGCAGCTTGGAAGTGAAAAGGGAGACATGGGAAGGCACCAGCATCCCAATATCCCCTTCCAGGGGACACCCTCAATGTCTAACATCATTCTTGTAGGCCCCAACTCTTAAGCTTCTGCCACTTCCCGGTAGCATCATGGACCAAGGACCAAGTCTTTAACACATGGACTCTGGGGGGTACTTCATAGCCAGACTACAGCAGTAACCAGATCTTACAAAAGAAGCATGGAGTCAGTCTTCTTCCAGCTGACTTCCTGCCTGTCCTCCTCCCCATTCAGACAATGTCTGGTAGACAGGAGCCATCATGTCTTCTGTGGGAAAGGGTAGGGCAATCCCGAGGGAACACATGGACTTTGGAGTTAGTCAGATTTGTGTGGACTTGTGATTGATTCTTTGTCTTTCTCTCTGGGTGAGTACACAAAAGCCGTGTCTCCGTTCTGTGTGTTTTCCCACGTGTAAAGTAAGCCGACGGTTAGCCTGCATTAGCTGCACAGGATTATTGGATGGAGCAGATTAAAAAGTATATACTATCTTTTTAGTTTGCTTTCTGTTGTTGTGATAAAACATTCTGACCAAAAGTAACTTGGGGAGGAAGGGTTTCTTTGGTGTACACATCTCAATCACAGTCCATCACTGACAGAAGCCAAGGCAGCAGTTCAAGGCAGAAATCCAAAGGCAGGAACTGGTGCCGCTCACTGCCTTGCTCTCCATGGCTTGCTCAGTCTGCTTTCTTATACACCCCAGGACCACCAGTCTAAGAGTAGCACCACTCGCCCACAGTGGGCTGGGCCCTCATACATCAATCATTCATTGAGAAAACGCTTGCCCACAGGTCAATTTGATGAGGGCATTTTCTCAGTTGAGTTCTGTCTTTCCAGATGACCCTAGCCTGTGTAGAGTTAACAAGAAACTGACCAGAATGAATACGCTCCATAGCATGTGCTAGACAGAGCACATGGGAAGTATTCATTAAATGATAGCGTTAGTCTTCTTTCAAAGCAGTCTGGATTCTTCAGGCCCAAGCCGTTTATCAGTCAGTTCCAGGAGCATAGGTCTGCTCAAAAGAGCTCACGTGGAAAGAGATGAAGTAGGGAATTCTGGGGGCCCACAGGAAGGTCCCAATCATGTCAATCATCCATCTCTTTAACTCCTTATGGGATTTCATGGCTTCCCATGATAATATTTAATCTTTATTATCATGGTGTTTATCATCATGGTAAATATCTCTCTACCTCTCTGTACAGAGTGACATTCAATGTTTATTATCCAAAGGTGCACCTTGGCCAGGAATTGTGGTTGCCAGCTCAAGTTCTCTATAACCCCCGCTTTATGGCCCATTTCCATTCCATTAGTCCCATTCTATTTCAGTTCAAATTCTGATACACATGTTGGCTCGCTGGACAGCTGTGATGGCTACTTTAGAGTGAAGGCCACTGTAGTCTGTAAGACCACATGCCCACTACTCTCTCAGCAGAGCTCAAGGTCCGAAGTATCTCTAAGGTGAATAAAGAAGGCAGCACGCTGGTAAATGTAAGTGTATCCACCATGGACAGAATAACCAGCTAAGCTGAGAGAATGCCTGACACAAGGCAGGAGCAATGCAATGTTTGTTTTATAGATAGGCTGTTAGGTGAGAAGAAAAATGATGGTCAGTGTTTGTGAATCAAATGGCTTCCTGTCTGATATATTATAAAGTTAACTTCAGACCCATCTGCCTGAGCTTCAGAGAACACCAATTCCCTACTGTGTGGATGGTGCTTTGTGAGGCTTGCGTGCTCTTCTTGTGCTTAACCATCATAGCCTAACCCTGTTAGCAAAGGTCCAGTGTCACCCCTGGTTATGGGACAGCACGTGTGACAGAGGGCAGGGACGTTGATAGAGGTCTGCAAAAATGTAGCCCCTGTACAAAGCCAGCTTGGCCAGAACTGTCACCAAGTTTTCTAGGAAATGTGAACAGTCTGGGTATCAGAAAACAGAGCATTTCAATGCCCGGGAAGTTCCCAGGACAGTAGCTAAGGATAAGTAATAATAAAAGCAATGTCACCAGCTGCTCTGGATCTCCAGGAATAAGATGACGATATGCACCTCTCTCCAGGTAGGAGCTTATTTTCCTAGCTGACAGTGTAGATTCTCTTGGGATCTGCTGGGAGCTAGGGAGGCTGAGAGCCATCGTGAATCCCTTTTTAGGCTGATTAGAAATTTCTCAAAAGCAATGATGCACCGAGCTTCTGAATGTTTTATGTCCCATCTACTGTCCCCAATAGACACAAAAGAAACCACCGGCACCAGAGCTTTTCTTGGAGGCTGCCCTTTCTGACCTCTGCCTTGTTCTTCTTTCCTCGGCTTAAGTTTCAAGAATCTTTGCTTCTTCTCTTTCGGTTTGTTTTTCCTTGCTCTACTCGCTGATTTTTCTTTATTTAGGCATTTAATTATTTGTGTGTGTTATGTGTATGTGTGTGTGCATGCGTGTGGGTGGGTAGACTCACCCATACATTCATGTGTGGCGGCTAGAGGCTGACATTGGAATCTTTTCCTTTATCTCTAGCTCACCTTTAAAAAAATTAAAAATTCACTCTTTGCTAATTTCACACATGAATACAATGTATCTCTCTTCACCTTTGATTTTTTTTTAAATTTATTCTTTGGTAATGTCATACATAAATACAATATATTTAGATAATATTCCCCCAAACTGGCCGGGCGGTGGTGGCGCATGCCTTTAATCCCAGCACTCGGGAGGCAGAAGCAGGCGGATCTTTATGAGTTCGGGGCCAGCCTGGTCTACAGAGCGAGATCCAGGAAAGGCGCAAAGCTACACAGAGAAACCCTGTCTCGAAAAAAAAAAATTCCCCCAAACTGATTTCCCTTTTCTAACTTCATCTCCTCCTTTTTTTAATAAGTCACCGATCCAATTATTGCTGATCATATGTGACCACCGTCTATTTTTATATTATTCATTTTTGTCTCTAATAGACTTGGAGCTCACTGTTTTGGCAAGACTGGCTAACCAGAGGTCCCGGGGGACCCACCTCTCTCCTATCTCCATAGCACTGGAGCTGTAGGTTTTACAGTTTGTTCTGGGGATGCAAACGCAGGTCCTCAAGCTTACATATCCAGTGCTTTACCCGCTGATCAATCTCCCCAGTTCCCATTAAACAAACGAACACTGTATACTACACACCTCCTGAGTGCATGCTTTGTTCTGGACTTTACAGAGATGGATAAGATGTGCCTCTCGTCTTGTAGGTACTAATAGCTGTTTAGAGGAGACTGACGGAAAACAGTTAAAACATGTCACAGAGTAAGGCTATGAGTGTGTAACGGGGACTATAGGGGTCCAGCCCCTTGATAGTCCCCTCCCAGGGTCCAGGAAGAATCTACAACCAGCTGATAGTTTAATCTTTGATGAAAAGAAACGAATCCATGTACACAAAAGTCCTTAGTCCATACACTTTATTTTTTTATTTTCTTAATGACTCAATATTTTAATACTTTTAATGTGCAATATGGCATTCCTGCCATTTGTGTGTGTGTGTGTGTGTAAAAACACAGATAATTTTTTTCTCCTTCCAAGTGTCAAAAGAAAATAGGCAATAAAGATAAAAATGCAAGTCATAAAATCAACTAGTGTTCTTTTCACAATTCCAAACAAGAAAAAGGTATGCTTGGTTTTGAAGTCTCTATGGACAATATAGTGCAAGACAGCTAGTTGATTTCTCTTTCCCCTCAGTCCCTTCTTCTTTTTGGCTTGAACTCAAAATCTTCTTGCCTCAGCCTCCTGGGTGCTGGGTTTACAGGTATGCACCACTGCACTGCCCATGGCAAGATTTCTCAGTTTACAAGTTCTAAAGAATTGCTTCAGGGAATGTCCATTTGATCAATTACTGAATTATATTACACAATTCTACTTTAACTTAGAAACAGAATTTTGTTTAACAGTACCACAGAAGCTAGTCTAGAACTCAGAAATATCACCACCCCCACATCTGTGACAGTCTGACACAACAAAATTTATGATATACATCATACTTTAGTAGATAGATGAAGGCTAATTAAAAGTCCTCTTAGGAATAAAATATCTCAGCCCTTTGTATCAAATCTGAACCTGAAAGGTAAAGTAAAATAATATCCACTGTTTTCAAGTATACAAACTATGCCCTAGAGTAAAAAAAATTAAATGTCCTGTAGTTCAAGCCAAGGCTCTGTCGGTGAGGCTGTCAGGGAGGCTGTGTGCTAGCAGAGGGCTCCTCCATGCTGAGGGTCATTCCTGCGGGCTCCTGGTAATGCTGTGTCTTCCCCGGCGTCTTCTTTAAAGCAGGGGCGGTGTGGCCCAGACTCACTTGAGGAAGATGACAGAAGGCTGCTTTCACCTCTCCTTTCCTCATCGTGGGATGTCACACTCAAGATTCCCCACAGAAACACTTCCCGGGGCAGTTTCTGG
Organism: Peromyscus nudipes; assembly: GCA_902168325.1. Classification (NCBI taxonomy): domain Eukaryota; kingdom Metazoa; phylum Chordata; class Mammalia; order Rodentia; family Cricetidae; genus Peromyscus; species Peromyscus nudipes. The sequence goes on from CABHPH010157143.1 coordinate 78,026, forward strand.
AATGGGTAACTCCCGTGCATCCATCCTCAGGGTCCCCCCAATATCCCAGGGCTTTGATGACATCAAGTTTACACATTGGACACGTTCGGTGATCCAAAAGCCATGGGTCAATGCATGTTCTATGAAAAATATGCTTGCATGGCAGGATTCTGATAACATCCTTTAAAGTTTTCAATACACACGGCACAGTTCTCGGCATCAATATCAATTCCCTTCTCTCCATGCTTTATAGTATGTAGTGGAAGCTGGCCAATAACTTTCTTAGTTTCCTTTCTATGATTCACTGATGAATTCTTGCATATGACGGGTACCAATTGCTATGCTCATTTTTACTGGGATTTCTTTTTGCACCAGATCAAAAATTTCTCGTCCTTTTGGGTAGCTAATCATAATGACGACTGTCTTTCCTGTCCCCACGTGCGACATGGGCTCGGTGGCGTTCCCATAGCGCTCCTGGTTGTACACCACCACCGCCCAGGCGGTCTTCCGCTCTGCCGCCAGCACCTTGTCCTTGAAGGTGCAGCCGCCGCCGTGCGCCACCAGCGCGACCCAGGGCCAGGCGCCCAGGCTGCCGGGCGCCACGAAGCGCGTGTCGCGTGTCGGGCGGGCGCGCAGCCCTCTTCGTCCCCCTCCGCGCCGGGACGCCCACCAGGCCCTGCTTGTCCTCCCGGGGCGAGCTATCGCCGAAGCGGCCGCTCTCGGACACGCTCCATACCGTCATGTTCGACTTTCTATCTTAATTCCTTCATCTTAGTTCTGCCCCATCTAGGTTCTCATCCATCTAGTTCTTTTCCATATCAGCTCCTCTCCCATCTCCCTCGCTCTCATCTTGTTCTTCCTCATCTTGTTCTTCCCCATCTGGCTTTTCCTCATCTTCCAACTTGTTCCTTTAGTATTCTCTTCTAGCCCTTCAATCTAGTTCTTCCCATCTAGCCCGCTCCTTTCCAGTTCTTATCCATTTAGTTCTTCCGCTCTTTTTTCTCTCTCTCTCCTTCTCTCCATCTCCTTATTCTCTCTTAGTCTCTCAGGAATCCAGTTATAAACCCAAGCAATAGCAATCCTCTGGCAGAGCAAGGTCACCAGGCTTGAATTCTACAGGGTCATAAAGGCAGGTAAGAATTTTCCTCAAGCAATGACCACCAGGCTTTCTTTTACAACCCAAAAGGGGAGTGGTAAAGGAGGAGGTCAATAGAGAGCTAAATGATCAGTTAGTATATCAAGAAGGGGATCTATGTACTCAGTCTACATTCCTAGAAGTGGTTAGGTAAGAAGTTAGAGGTCGGGCTGGAAAGATGGCTCAGTGGTTAAGAGCACTGACTGCTCTTCCAGAGGACCTAGGTTCAAGTCCCAGCACCCACATGGCAGCTCACAACTGTCTGTAACTCAAGCAACTGTCTGTAACTCAAGACCTGACATCCTCATACAGACATACATGCAGCAAAACACCAATGCAAATAAAATAAAATAAATAAATTATTAAAAAAAAGAAGTTAGAGGTCTATTAGTAAGGTTGTATAAGAAAGGAGAGTCTCACCCTAAATTGCACAAGAAATAAAACTATCTGCCTGACCTAGGAGACAGATGTTGTTTCATTTGGCCTTGGATGCTTGATAGGTATTTTAGATAAATACACTGTTAGGAGTTCTTGGAAGCACACATAGCATTACAAGAAAATCACTGTAGGAACCAGCTAATATGCATACAAAAGCTAATATATCACCAAGACTTCTTAAGCCATGGCTTGACCTTCAGAAAAGTCCTTGACTTTTCCAGGTAGTAGCTTTTGTGATAGTAGCTGGATTCCATTACTTTTTCCTGTGGCTTGCAGCAAGTGTGTGTTCACTGGACACCAGCAGAATCCAGAAAGTGTCTATTGACTAGAAAGGTTTGCAGTGGGTCCTAGGATTTACTACACAGGACACAGTGGGAAAAGCTCCAGGAAGAGAGGTAGTATGTACCCACAGGTGGGAACCAGTGAGGGGACACTTGGAAATTTAAAAGTAGTCAACAGAGCTGGGGCAGACGGCACCCACGGAACGGCAGGAGCAAGCACGGGCGATGTTGATGCAATCATTGGCTTGTCCACAATGACTCTTCTTGCTTGGTTGAATTTTGTCATTTAGTTATCAGAAAGCCCCCGAAGATTGTAAACAAGGAACTAATGTGATCTGATGTCAGTGAGCAAGGTGAACGGAAGGTGGGGTCATAAGAGCAAATGAAGCCAGTCTAATGGTCCAGATGGGCGAATCATGACGTCCATTGTAACTCAGGGAGTGGCAAAGAGGATGGAGAGAAGGGGTGCAATTGAAAAGTGGTTTAGAATGCTGACAACAGGGCCGTGGGATGGCTCAGAGTTCAGATATTCAGGACTCACATACAAACCAGGTGGGCCAGTCTGTAATCCCAGTGCCCAAGAGGCAAAGACGGGGATCTGCAGAGCAAGGGGGCTAGTTGGACTAGCTGAATTTGTGAGCTCTGAGCTTAGCAAGAGACCCTGCCTCAACACACAAAGCAGAGAGAGGAAGGCACTTGACATCAGATTATATTGTCGTATTATAACCTGGAGCATCTCCACATTTATTATAAATGTTAAACGTTTGACAAATATTTGGCTAGTCGACTTAGTATACTAACTTCTCATGGAAGCAAGATTGAGGAAGAGCTAGCAGATGGAAGGAAGATGGGGCTAGGAACTAACTCACATAATCCTGTGCAAAGAAAGCCCATTCGTTTTAAGAAAGTAATCCCTCCTCTTACAGGAGAAGAGATGATGCGGAAGGAAGAAATTTTGGAGGTATTTGTTATGGATACTTAACAATTTGAAGCCTTCACATAAATTTGCAGGTATCAGGATTCTCTTGAAAACTAAAAAGCAGAAAAACCGACAACTTGAGATCTGTGGTCAAAATAGCAATGGCCATTGGCACTGAGTAACAGTCGCTGTCCCATCTCAGACACACCTCAGGACCCTGCGTCCCCACAGATCACCCTTCCTTGTCCCCACGGTCTGTCCTGCCCACACATCAGCTCCTCCTCTGCACTTCCCACACCGCAGTCAGACCAATGTTTCCACAACTGGAGTCAAGATTATGACATTCTCCACAAAGCCCTGGGTGTCCCAAGGCTGCCTTCCCTGAAACAGGCTCCAAGACTGTGCGTTACCTCACCCTGCTAGCATTCCTGGCTAACCTGGGGATCACTATCCCTCACTCCACGTCTCCATCATCGAGGGCTCCCCTCAGCCTCTCTAGCACCAATGTTACATCTCATGTAGGCTAGCACATGCACTAACCATCCCCAGGCTTCTCCCTCACCCCCTGGACACAACTTAGTGTTGTTACTCAGAGGGACCATGCCGTTTAAAAACAAATTTGGATTCCTTCCTAATACTAACCATACATATCCTAAGGGCTGTTTTCAAAGTCCTTCTCTCTCACTGGATTGCAAGAACAGTGTCTGTGTTCTCATTGCCCAGTGCGTAATATATATATACATACATATATACATATATAAACATATACATATATATATAAAACCCTGAACATGTGTTTAAGGAGCAGATGGGATGGGGCTGGGGAACTGGCTTAGTGGGTAAAGTACTTAGTTGGGAGCACCTGAGTTTGGATTCCCAGAACCCACCTAAAACACCGGCCATCAGTGTCCTTTTGTAAACACCCAGGGTGGTGAGGCAGAAGGCAGAGATAGGGAGAGCCTCAGAAGGAAGACTCCTGGAACACACTGGCCAGCTAGCTTAGCCTACTTGGCAGAGGTACAAGACAGTGAGAGGCCTGACCTTAAATAAAAGGTGAAATGCGCCTAAGGAGAAAAGACACTCAAGGTTGTCCTGTGAACTGTGTACATGCATCTCCATATCTGTGCACACACGTGAGTAGATAAGAAGACTGAGTTCTTTAGGGAACCGACATTTCAACCAGCCAATAACAATTTGGAATACTAGGGTTTTAATTTTTTTTTTTTGGAGACAGGGTCTCTCTAAGTAGTCCTGGCCATGCTGGAGCTCGCTTTGTAGATCAGGCTAGCCTGGAACTCACAGCTATCTGCCTGACTCTGCCTCCCAAGTGCGGAGATTAAGGGTGTGCGCCACTACACCTGGCTTTAATAATGTTTTGTGCAGTTCTACATTTGTGTTATAAAGCAAAGCACAGCTGTCATGCGATTTAGCATGAGACGAGGCAGTCAAGGCACCTGGGGTGCAGAATGGAAAGAGGTACTCACTCCATGTCTCACCCTACTCTAGTCCTGGCTGGGGAGGGAAGCCTTTGCTAAAGCCCTGAGTTTAACCGGAGGGTTCTACTAAAGGGAGATTAAGATCTCCACTGCCACTGGTCGGTGATGGCGCACGCCTTTAGTCCCAGCACTCAGGAGGCGGAGGCAGGCGCATCTCTGTGAGTTCAAGGCCAGCCTGGGCTGCAGAGTGAGTTCCAGGACAGGCTCCAAAGCTACATAGAGAAACCCTGTC
>CABHPH010157144.1:0-19873 GCA_902168325.1 Peromyscus nudipes
TTCCTCTGTTGCTTTATTTCTCTTTGGTCCAGCATGTGATCTTCCCTTCAGCCATTCACTTGAATGTTTCATTTGAAATTTTTCTGAGATGTACTTAGGGCACCCCTTGGTACCTGAAGTTGATGGTTTGCCCCAATGAGCCCTCTCAAGCAGTGGGCAGCATTTTATACCCCTACATTCGAAAGAGTGGCAGTTTTTATCTATGAAACTGTTCTCTGACATATCAGCCTGCCCCACAGCAAGCAGATGTTTGCATGGGAATATCCTCTCTAGATGAATCAAATCTTCCCAAGGCTAATGCTGGCTGGGAAAGTTCTTTGGTGTACCTATGAAGCTTCCCTGAACCCTGAGCAGCTACCTTTGATGTATATTTTGTGATTAGGAAAGAAATGAAAAATCAAATAGCATTTTGTTCAGCCAAACTGTGTCTCATAGATGAGAATTTTTGTTGACTGAAGGCTTTCTCAGATGTGAGCTTTGCCCTTTCCTATTAAACAAAGGGTTATACTGAAATTGCCTTTTCTTTTACTTCTCTTGAATTTTATTCTTTTTGATATGTTAGGACATGATATTTCATCAGCGAAATGGATGAGATAACTGTCTTCCAAATCTCAATTCTGTTTGGTTTCCTGAGAAATAAGTATCACCCAGGCATAAAATCCTTAGTTCAAAGAGTCACCCTTCAAAAGGCAGATGTCTAAAGGCCTGAAGAACATGAAGTGTGATGCTGTATTGGTGGACATTAGTTTTGCTTCTTTAGTGGCAAACTTATTAGATAATGACACACCCTTTGACAAAAGCATTACATTACATTAAAATAAAAATACCAATATAAAAAAGTCTTTCTCCAAGAAAGACAACAGAATCCTCTTTAAATCTGTTGCTTGGACCTTGTTTGAAAACAACATAAAATAGTTATGATCAGTAGGAACACAAATTAATTATCTGGAAGATGTTTAATTCCCAATGAATCTGGAAGTTCTAGACTCAAATGCTCACTCAGTCAATTTCTGAGAAAAACCAAATTAGTTTCCTGAGACACTGCAGAGGAGGATTCAACAACTTTTGCTTCTGTGTTTTCAAAGACTATGCCTGGGCTCACAAATGAGAGATGTTTTCTAGTTACTACTTGGAGCCCTTGAAACTTGTGGGTCTCCGTTCAACCCTGTACCTAGAAGGGAGGACATAGCTTCCAGGTACAGAAAAAACTGATAAACTCAAAGGATCTTCTGCTCTTAGCCCTTTCTCACTCACTTTACACTCTAAAAGTGGGATGAAAACCTTGAAGTAGTTTTCCCCAGGTGCTCATTTGTAGAATGACTTCTATGCTTATGTATCTCTGGGAAACTTGAAGGACACCAGTGAGGCTGCCTGCATCCATTGCCTTTAATTACATTTTAGTGTACCAGTAAATTTAGAAACACCCACATGTGGGAAAGAGGAATTTTTTTGTTGATATGTGTTTTTCACATAAAAACTACAAATCAGAAAGGCCAGCTGTCAGTATTTTGCTCAAATTCTGTAAAATGATAGCTCATATTTAAAATGATAATCCAAGGTATCCTGTGGTTTTCTAATTCAATATAGCCACCTTAGTTATGTTCTTCAAAGCTTTATCATTAAGTGATAAAATTGCATGCTAAGTCTCTGGACATAGTCAATTGAAAAGAATTTGAGAGAGTCAAAAATATTCTGTTACTTTTAACACAACTTTTCAAAATACAAGCAATTTAAGTGAATTACAACCTACTGCTAAACTAGTTTGTAAATAGGCAGAGAAAATGTGTTTATCAGTATGTATTTGTTATTACATTAATGATGAACCTTTGCCCATTATGTTTGTAGTCTATTTTGATCATCTTCTATCAAGTCATGAGATTTTCTAAAATTTAGTAGTACTTGGAAGAAAAATTGAGCTGTTTTTGGAAGGGCATTGATTGGTAATCTAATATTAACTGATGTGTTTTAAACTGTAAATCATGGGGCTTTCTGATTTCTTTGTGTACTAGAAAATAATAGTTGTAAATTGAATAATCACATGGCTCCTCAATAGTCCACTAGTAGCTTAATCATAGAATTGTTTTTCCTGTATAGCTGAATGTGCTTGCTTCTGCTATGCTAAGAACATAGCTGAGTGGTAGAGAACTTTCCTAGCATGTATGAGGGCCTAGATTCGAGTCTCAACATCACCAAATAAAGAGAACAGTAGGTTGTTGAGGTAAATGGTGGTCTGGGTCTTTCTACAGATAATTCGTTTATGACTTCTTTCTTATTTGCTCTCTAGAATTTTTTCGAGAGCTGCTGGAGAATGCAGAGAAGTCCCTAAATGACATGTTTGTCCGGACCTATGGCATGCTGTATATGCAGAATTCGGAGGTATTTCAAGACCTCTTCACTGAACTGAAAAGATACTACACAGGGGGTAACGTCAACCTGGAGGAGATGCTGAATGACTTCTGGGCTCGGCTCCTGGAGCGGATGTTCCAGCTGATAAACCCCCAATATCACTTCAGCGAGGACTACCTGGAATGTGTGAGCAAGTACACAGACCAGCTGAAACCCTTCGGAGATGTGCCCCGGAAACTGAAGATTCAGGTCACACGCGCCTTCATTGCTGCTCGCACCTTCGTCCAGGGCCTGACAGTGGGCAGAGAAGTTGCCAATCGAGTTTCCAAGGTAACTGAGGGCGCGTCATCTCCATAGTTGATCTTCCTCTTTTCTTTAAAAAACATAAAGTTTAGAAAACAAATTAAGGCAAACATTCTCATTCCAAGTGGTCTCTGCTCTTAAAGGCATTAGGTGAATATCCAAGCTTAAATCTGTTGGTTTTTTTTTTCTTTCTTTCTTTTTACAAGAAAAAGAATTTCAAGCAATTCCATAGGGTTTGCAAATATTTATCAACAGTGTAGCAGAGTTTTCATGAAGAATACTGTTCAAGCAAGTTGGCTTGCAGTTAGCATCACCACATCAAAGACTAGGGAATGATAAATACTCATGCAAGAGTCCACTCAGGTTCTAGTATTTCAGCAAATGAAAAAATCTCCCAAGGTACTGAGAGTAGAAACAGGACAGCGGCACGCGGAGTCTCTTCTTTATCAGAGTGATAGAGCTCCTGAAGGGTGAGAGTGGAGCCCTCGCCTGGCACCTGCAGAAGCAGACGCCCATGGGGTGGAGGTGGGGCACTAATGGATACAAAGTGTAGGTTCTGGACGACAGTCCCTTGGGTTATCCTTTATCTTTGTAATTCCATGCTGTATGTTGTGTTGGACTTATGAAAAAGATAAATCACTAATCCACTTTGGGGCCTTGAGGATAATGTCTGTAAACCTTTAATGCAAGGGATCATTCTGGGCCACTGGCTTTCAACATTGAACATTTCCTGCGTAGAGCATATCTGCTTCTGTTTAAGCTCTGCCTTGACATTTAACTGCTCTTATGAGGTGGGCCTGCCCATTTATGAGGTCAGCCCTACAAATAGCCTAAAAAGATGATTTATATAAGAAGTAAAGGGAAAACAATATATAAAAGGGGCCTGGTATTATCTCTCTTAAAGAAGGTCATATTTGTACAGAGATTATTGCCAAACAGTATTTTTTTATTGCAGGTCTGTGCCCAAGAGCCACAGAGTTGCTTTTTCTTTTTCTTCTTTTCTTTTTTCCCCTACTGGTCCTACCCTGCAATATTTCTTTTTTGTTCTTCCTTTTTATCTCATCATTTACCTCTTGGCATAAAGACAGTGTAGTCTATACTCTTAAAGATATCTCTCTATGGTATGACAGAAAATCTCTAGCAATCAATTTTTAGTAATTATCAGTTTCTAAAAAATTACAGCATAGGGAAGCATTTTTTAAATGGACTTTTAAAGCAATAATTGTAAGGAATGCAATGATATAAAGGTCATATAGCTAAGATGGTTAATGCAATATTTATCATTGGATATCAACAATATTTGACCTATCAAAGGAACAAGTTCCTTAGAAGTGGTTCACGATGGAAGCAGGCAAGTGGAATAGCAAGAAGATATATGATTCCACAGGGATGGTCTGTAAAATACAAACAAGTCCAAGAAGAAAAGGTAGGCTCTATATGCCGTGACCAAGATGTATCTTGCTGTAAGGAATCATTTTAATTAAATTGTAGTTCAATAACTTAAATTTAAATGTAGTCACAGGCTTTAAGAAGGAGGCCTTCACCCTTGTTGAAGGATGAAATGTCCGTTTAGGCAGCATGAGGTGAAAAGCATGGATGACTCTATGCACTGTTTCTGGTTGTTTGTGTTGATTCCACCTGAATGTGAGTAACATTTTATGTAGCATGGTCTTGGAAGATTCCAAGTTGATGAGAAAGTATACATTTTCTTATAAAACATCTAAGAAACTAACATGAAATGTAGTCTAATGACTGTTTTTACTTTTTTATCAGAGGATGCCTTTAATACCTGCCTGGGATTCTTTGCTTGTTCTTTCTCAGTGTTTTACTCTTGAGTATCTGTCAGTTTCTAACATGTCCCTATTTATGTAGGACATCAGAGACCAACCATGAGTAGAATGTCACCTTCAGATTTTTCAGTTTATGAGGGTTGTATTATACAAAACCAAATTCTTTCTTTCTCTAAGCAGTAGCTACAGAGGTTTTGGGTATAGTTTGTGGATCATATAACTAAAAACTTCACTATTCAGTAGAGATCTTGGCTTGACTGATATGGGATTCATTAGTCCTAACCACCTAAAACATAAAACCTGTTTGCCATTTGCTGTCTGAGTTTTGGAGATAAAAAGATAAGATGGTGTGTAGATATGTGGGTGGGAAGATAGATGGCAGTTGGGTAGTTAAATGGTAGATAGAGCTTCACATTCAAAGAAACATGGCAATTACTTTTATCAAATAATTTATAACTCACAGAATTTCAGATTTTCACAATTTCCAGAATATCTATATTAGAATAGAAATGCATCCATTAGTTCTGTGATGCCTTTCCAATTACTTTGTGTACCAAGAAGAAATTATTATAAAGGTTAAATATACCAAGAGGAGAACAAAGCAATAAGTTTGATGTTTAAGCCCTTTACAAATCTGAAGTGTCTATGTATTCTGCTGATGGGGAGATTTAGAGTTGGTGGGATGGTGAAGAAGTTTAGAGATTTCAAGGAAAATTCAAAGGTAGATATCAACTATTCTCATCATCGTGTTTTGGGAATTTGGTTCCCTTCAATTTCTCCTTTTATTTCAGTGACAATTTAATTCTTTGAAAGTATCATTAATAACTTTAATTAATTGTTTTGACTGGAAAATGTGCTTCTTTGGCAAAACACAGCAGTATGAGACAAATGTTTTGACAGAACATAATTGGGAAATTTCTTATTAAAAAGTAGAAGATTAATTTGTGGGCCTCAACAGAATTATTTTTTAAACTTAGGCTTGCCCTTTTATGGATACAAACGATACTTTTTCTATCCTAAAAATGGGGAAATAATATTTTGTGACTGTAGCCAAAGCTCTACATGAAGCATTATACGATTCTCAATTGAATAGCTCTGATCAGTGGGCTAGGATTTATTTTCTGTATGAATTACTAGTTTTGAGTATGCCAAGAGTTGCACGACATGGAGTGTCAGGATCTTTCATATTTGTGTAGAGTGAGTATAACACCCCTACTTTAACTAGACAAATTGAAAACACCTGTCTAGTTGAGCACATCCATACCCTATAACTGCATTTCTTCTCCAAGTGACTGATACATATGTGTCCAAGCAGACATGTAGAAGAATTTTCAAAAACATCTTAATTGCCCAATCTAGGCTCTATCAACAATGATCTCTGTACACTGTGGAGTCCTTTGGAGCATGAACATGAGCTATACTATACTCAGCGTTTGGATCTCATAAAGCTTCTTTCAAGAAGAAAACACCCAAATCACCAAAAATGACTCACCATTTATACAAAGCTGAAACAATGTGAAGCTAAGCAATACTACTCAAGAATGTAAAAAAAAAAATAATAAATGTGGTAAACTCAGAAACTTCAGACTGAAAAAAATTGCACAATGGTATGCATGATGTTGGGACATACGGTCAAGCAATGATATAGTGATGCTTTTGAAGTTATTGATAGCTATTTTTAAGCTGGGTACTAGATATAGAGGGCCAGAGAGGTGTCTTCATGCATTACATGTAATATTTTTTAATCAAAGAAATTAATGTAAGGAAATTCTTTACCAATTGTCCAACCATGCCTCTTTTTACCTGTGTAGGTATTATCATGATTATGAATTACCCTTTTTTTCACTTGCTAACCCTTCTTTAGATTATGCTGAATAATTCTTGGTAGATATAACAGGCAAGTTTCTAAAAATGAATGTACAAACCAGCTTTGATAATGTAGTATTTACTACATTAAAGCAATGGAGTAAGTCTATTTTTCATCATTTTAACTCTACTAAAGATCCATTATTATCCTCCTTTTATGTACACCCATTAGTGAGCAGACACATGGATGCTAACAGCTACTCTAAAGGCTTTTCAGAAAGTATACACGGGGTTTCCTAAAGAGATCTTAACTGCATGTCTGCTCACGTGAAGTTTCTAACATTCATCACAGAGGCCAGTGTAGTAATCACTCTGGTGTCTTGCCTGGTCTACAATGACGCCATTTCAGACAAAAAGCCTGACTTTTCTCATTTCTTTAATAAAAGTAACAGCCTAGCCAGGCATGTAGGTAAGTTAGTGAAGTGTTTATAAGCATGAGACCCTTAGTTCAAACCCTAGAAGCCAGAGAGAGAGAGAGAGAGAGACAGAGAGAGAGAGACAGAGAGAGAGACTTCATGTTGGCACAAGCCTTTAATCTCAGGACTGAGACATGTAGTGACAAGAGGGCTCCTCTGAGGCTCACTGACCAGCCAACCTAAAGTACTTGGTGAGTTCCAGGCTAGTGGGAGACAGTGTCTCAAACAAAATAAGAAAATAAAACTGTGGGTGGTACCTGAGGAGCAATACCCATCATTGTCCTCCTGTCCATGCACAGATATACACAAACAGAGGTATAAGCACAGGCAAGCGTATTTGCTTAGCTTATCCCAGCCCCGCCCCCTCCCCCCCCACACACACAAGTTACTTTGGTAGGTAAAAGCTGACAAATGTGCCAAGATCAATCACATCAACTTTGCAAGTCATATAATTGATTTATTTCATAAAAATTGAGTCAGTAAGAGAGCTGAGAGCCGTTGCACCTGGAGTATTAACAAACACTGTCATTTATATGTCTAGTCTTTCTTCTTCTACTTTGAAAGGCAAGTGTGGCTTTTCAATTTTAGAAAAACAAAAGAATTTTTATTCTGCCTGTGTTTCCTGAGCGTGCTGGTGCTTTTAACTAAGAACACTAAGAAGCAGACCATCTACCACAGTAAATATCTCTACTTCGGGCCCTTCTGACCACAATGGAAAACCATTCTGAAAGAAGCACTGTATATTCTACTTATGGGGGAAACTGTATTATGTTTTAATATTTGAAGTTTAGAAAATTTTAAGATAGAAAATAAGAACATCACTTGAATTATTAGTTTCCTTCTTTCTTTGGTGATGTTTTGATTCGATTTGTGACATTTTCTAGAACTGAAAAAGACCAGAAAAGGTCTTGAATGTATGAATCCTTTTCATCATTCATCTGGGGCTTGTGTATTCTCTGGTGTGATTGGGGATTATCTAATGGAGCAAGAAGCCCTGTCAAGGCCACTTGCGGTTGTTCTTTCTCAGTCATGTTGTTTGTCTGCAGTGGGTGAACTGCATGTGTTTGCTGCTCAAAAGCACCAGAGTGCTTCTTTGTACAGAAATTTTCTTAAATCAGCACCTATTTATTGTCAAAATCAGAGGACAACTTTTGAGAGTCATTTCTTCTTTTTTTTTACCAAGCATTCTCCAAGTGATGGAACTCAGGTCTTCAGGCTTGGTAGAAGGTGCCCTTACCTGCCTTCAGCCTTTAAAAAACATTACTCAAGCTGAGTAAATATGTACAAAATAATTGGTGGACCAGACAGTTTTAACTTATAAGTTCCCTTGGATACTGAAGCTTATCTCTTCCTAGTCATTGCTTTGTACTTTATGCCTCCAGACACCACATGCTTGAAGCTCATCATTTGAAGCATCATTTCACACCTCTCCAGTGTTTAGGTTCTGCCTGTTCTCCAACCATCCTTCTCCATCAAAAGGGCCTGTGTCATCTGCTAAACAGCAACATATCCTTCAGCATGTTGCTTGCAGGCTTAGAGTATACCAAGTTCCTCTCTATTCCTGAAACATTTATTGTACTGTATTCTTATAAGATATAAAAATTCTTTTTGCTTCTCACTCTCTCATTAGTAGTTGCAAACACTTTAATTTGCTTAAGCTTTATAGCTCAAACAAAAAGTAATTAACATATAAAACACACCAAACAAAAGTTTACTGAGAAAAATCTGTAAAACAGCTGTAGTTTCCTAAAGATCAGACAAATGGTAGGTTATTGTGATCATCCGTCTGAGTGTATAAGAAGCAGAAGTTGACAACTGGGGGCAGGGTAACAAGAATTTCATTCCCAAGCCTTCCTTCCTCATGGTTCATTCATTCACTCCTCAGAATGAATAAAATGTTATAGATGGATTCAGCAGGAAGAAAGGCGCCCGTTTTAATGGAATTATAACATAATTCAAACATAAGTTATTAAAAACAGACATCGCTTAGAATAGAACAAGAAGGGAGGGTGTACAAATAGCTTTTAATGGACTGGAAATTAGTGGTTTCGTTGTCCCCATTTTTTACTTTCTTCTTAACTCAGTCCATTTCCAAACTTCTATTTCCAGGCTATACATCTTTCAAGGAAATCTTAAAATTAGTAAGGGGTTAAAATTACTTTAGTAGAAACAATCAAGTTCTTTTAATCAAGATTCATCTTTTCTCCCGTTTCTCTAGACTCCAGAGTAATCTGTCTCATTTGCTACTAGTTCTCATTGGAGAATTCGTTTTTTTTGTTTTTTTGGGTTTTTTTTATGACACCTACATTTCCTTTTTTGTGATTTTCAAAGCTAATTACAGAACCTGGGACACAGTAAAATCATGCATTTTCAATAAATCACTTTAATAAGCCATTTTGATACTAAGTTTCTTAGTACTATTGACATTGTTTTGAGAAAAGATCTCCTGGGACACTGGCAGTTTTCAGACTTGCTATGTAGATGAGGATGACTTGATCTCCTGAGTCTTCCAGGCTCTACTTCCCAGGTGTTGAGATCCCAGGTGTACACTACCACACCCAGGTTCTGTGTCAAAATCAGAACAAAGAGATTCAAGTAAAGTATTATGTCATCCAGGAAAACAGGTATGTCACTTTGTCTTGGGAAATTGGAGAAACCAAGAGAATAGACAGTAGACATGAGTGTGAAACTGGAGAATAACGTTCTAAGGGAGCAATGGGCTGTGGCTATTTCTTGCCAGGGCCTCCTGTCATGGAGTTGTGGAGATAAGGCCAGAAGGATTTGAATTATATAGTGTAATCATGATTTCTGAGCTTTAGGCCTCTCAAAATCTTTGCACAAGCAAGGGCTTTTCAAAAGATAGTTGATGAATACATTATTTTACTTAAGCAAGATGGTCCAAAGAGAATGTCAACAAAGTGAAAAGAAAATATGTAGGTTCTGGGTTGTGAAGCTCTTACAATTGACCAGATGAGAGGCGGTGAGTTGTGAGTCATAGCAGATGTTGAATAAAGTGGGGAGTCCCTCTAGTAAAGCACAAACTCCTTAGCTGTAGCTAAGGTGTGGCCCTGTATCAAGCAGGGTTTTGAGAATACAGTTTGTTTCCATTTAGCAATAGCCTTGTGCTGATGGATGTGAAAATTACCAAGATATAAGTATTTATTTGCAAAGCATGGTAACATATAACCTGGGAAAAAAGAAGTGAAGACCAGACAAACTACCTGCTCTTTATATATTTAAAGAGGATTTCTGAAGAGGAAAGCAAATGCAAAGACCTATAAAAGTGTGACTTCTGGAAGGAAAACAAAGAATATGGGAATGTGGCTGTAATCAACAGAATCAGTGGTTCTAAGTGGTTTAGTATAGTAGAAAGGGCAGTAAAAGCAGAGTGTAGGTTTGGTCATGAGTATGTTAACAGCTTCATTTAAGCCTACATGAAAGGAGTGGTTTCATGGGTTTCATGGTGTCTAATCTCTGTCTAGAAATGGTCTATAAACTCTGGCTCACAGACCAGCAAATGTCTGTGAATTGAATGGTACTATTTTGCAATAGGGAAAAATTGAAAGTATTTTTTGTTTTTGTTTTAATCACTATAGCCACTTCATATTTCTCTGATGGGCAAGGGGCTGTCAGTAGTGTACTGTTGAACTCATATGCTGGAGTCTTTAAGAGAGAAGAGTACCATGATCTAAAAGGGAACTGTATCAGATATCCAGCTTTGATATATTTGGAAACAATAAATACTTATCCAAAGATGCTACAGATATTTTGAGCTACCTGCATAGTTTGAAATACACTGTTCTGGAACAATGCAAAGAATGGGCAATTTTTTTACATACTTTGGTTGATATCATTGGTATGTTTGGCTTTTACCTTTTGTCTATTCAGTTTTCCTTTACCATTTTTTTTTAATGACCAGGATTTACTCCCAAGATATAGTGTCTGTTTTTACAACTATGATGAACTTAGTAAAACCAATTTGAGTGGCATGTCTACTGTTTGCCTATGCCCCACAGTAAGAATTCCTCTGGGGCAATGGGAAATGTGTGCTACAAACAGACAAGCTATCTTTGTTACTAATAGGGAGCATCCACTGGTTGCCAATTAAAGTACATTACAGTTTTTTTTTAACCCAGAGGATAAAACTCCAGGGCTGTTACTCAAAAAACTGTGCTTCAAAAATAACTTCATAAGGAAAAGTAGACATAAGACATTATCCCAGTGTCAATGATGCTTCTATTATTGGATATTTATCTCTAAGTGCAGTCATGTAATTCCTGCCAGAAAGCTCTAGGAAACAAGTTGTTCTAGCGCTCAGAATCATGTAATTAGGTCCCCATCTAAAGTAGATTCAGAGTACAGACAGGAGGTAACCAAGGGTGTGAGATACCATAGGCCAGACTTGAAGCATTCAAGGATTTCTCTTTTATTGTTCCATTTTCCAAGATTCAATGTTACAAGGACATTCCCTCATGTAATATCAGTGCACTGCAGAATTTTAATAAAGCTTGACAGGCATATTGCATTATCAATGCTCACACAGTGAAGAAGAGCTTAGGTAGAGATGTCACATGCTAGCATATTTTCAAATGAGTTATTGGGTCATATTGATATTTATTTGTTAGAATGATGGGAGGCACAAAATTCTGTGAATTTTCTCTACTCTCATCTTTGTGGTGACATGCAAACGTTATTCCTTTCCATGTATGTGCATTATAGCTCTTTAACTTGATCGATATTCAGCACAAACAGGATGGATCAATTCCCTATGTTCAGAATACTGTAATCATCCCAAACAATGTTGAAAGTCTGCATTTTCTTGACTCTAACTGGGGTAGCCAAGAGTGAAAATGGACAGTTCAGAGTGTCAGTAATAGGATAATGGTGACCTTGACATTCAGATGGAAGTAAAGCTATAGCCTAAAATCAATCGAGACTCCAAGTTAACATCAGATGACATTTAAGTATGTTGCATAAACAGAAAATTTGAACTCATTTTTGCCCTTGCAGGGTGTGCTCCATGTCAAAAAAAATGCCACTGTCATATTTAATACTCAGCAGAGTGCAGTGGGTTATGTATGGAGATTTCTTCCCCTCTAGTTCACAATATCTGACAAATTCAGGAGTATAAATGCCTCTGTTTTCATTTCCCGTGGAATTCCTAAGAATAAAAAACATTCATTCATTGAACATTTTAAACTTTAATAAATGTATTAATTATAAAAACGTTTCACATACCATTCTCATAACAAGTACAAATATGTCTTTCTGTAAAGAAATATGTTTATTTATAAATAATATTGTGTTAAAACTTTTATTTTCTCTTGGCTTTGCAAAAAAACATATTCTCGTACTAAAAATATATCAAAACATAAGTCAACGTTTATTTTACTGTATTTTAGTGAAAACTAACAATGTTTAGTGAGAAGTACTTGATTCTGTTGTACTGTGGAAAACAACAGAGAGGCAAGCCCTGCAGAAGTCTCCATCCCCTCCTTCTGAGGATTTTGTCATTTAGACCAGCAGCTGGGCCAGCAAAATTTGGACTGCACCTGCAGCAAAAAGTTTTATTGAAACGATGAACCCTATGATATCCTGCCCCATTTGTAGGCAGAAGATAACTGTATAAAATATTCATGGCACTATTTCTATAAAATATTTCAAATGTCTACTTGCATTGGAGAAAACTGTATCCTGACATTGTGGCTTGGATGGAAGAGAGAATCCAGGTAAAAAGACTTCTCTATTTGTGCAGATTTTTTTTCATGTTCAACATGGAGCTTTTCTCCCCTCAGCCATACCTGATATACAAAACCTTTAATACGGTGTCAAACTTTCTGCTCCATTGTACCCAAGCCCTCTGTCTTGATCAATTTATAGTCTGTCATTTGTATTGTGATTATGGGTCCAGAAGAACTAACAAGATGACACAGCCCTATAGAGTCACCCAACCCAATGTGCTCTTACCACCTCAAATCACAAAGAAAATTTAAACAAAATTGTCTCTCTAACTCAGATCAACTCAATATTTAATTTTCATTGGGAAAAACAGTTTTGTAGATTTTCACATATTTTTGACTAAAATCAATATTCATTGACCAAACAAGATTGTTATTTTGAAAATACAGAATATAAAAGGGTAATAAATAAAACCCCTATATAAGTGCTGTGTAGAGATGAATGTCCATTGATCATTGTAGTCTAAGGATGACAACCAAAGCCAACACACTAGGCAGTGCCGTATTGAGTTACATCCTGCTTATGACTAATTTCCAAAGCTTGATTCTAGTGAACTTGTATATAATTTTGCATTGCTAAGTCATGTAAGATGTTCATCAATGAGCTGTTCCTTTTGAACTACCCTGTGCATTTCATGTACCAGTGATATTTCTTTAAAAAGCAATATTCCTTAAATGTTTTTGTAATTTACCATTTGCTTCTATTGTATCATTTGTATTGTGAATATGGGTCCAAGAGAGCTAAGATGGCAAAGCCTTATGGAACCATCCAACCAAATATACAATCACCCCTCAAAAGGGAATAGTTACAAGTCATAATCACTTGCATATTCTTACTAAGAAAAGAAAGCAATGGTTTTAAGGTGTGTGTAGGGGGGTGTGGTATGATGTTCATGGGTGTCTGCGTGTGGGTATGGTATGTAGTGTGGTGTGTGGGAGGGGTGTGCATGTGTGTGTTGATCTTGCCTCAACTTTACACTTCAAATTTTATGGTAGACTGGAACTATTTATTTCACTTTTTGTGTATTTCAATGTTGAGATTTACTGATAACTTTTCTATACTATAAGTCCATGATATATCTATATCTATATAGATAGATAGATATGTACACACACACACACACACACACACACACACACACACACACATATATATATATATATATATATATATATATATATATATATATCCCCAAAAAGGAAAAAATATTTGAAAGCATAAAATGGAGGAAGAAATGAGAGCAAGGGAAAAACAGTATTTTCCATCAAGCCAAACATTTGAGTCTAAACCAAATGGCAACTGGTGAACTTTGTTCTAATCTGGCCATGGACATGTTTTATCTGGCATGCCTTCTTTAAGATTTCAAAAAATGTTTTAAAATTGGGACAACTGATATAAAATGTGATTTCTACATCTGGAATGTTTGACAAAGTGGGAACTTGTGAACACATAACAGGAAACAGAAGTTTCTAAATGGTTAGTTTGAATTACGTTGAACATCCGTGTCCCCATCCAATGATACAAAGCTGATCTCTGGAGCACTTGGCCTGATCCTGAAGTCGGTGTTTGCTACCATCTATTGCAATTATTGGCCTTTTATTCCTAATAGATGGATGTGTTTCTGTATCTCTTCCCTTGGCAAAACTGAAGACATGGAAATCAAATGAGGCCATGTTTGGGGGCGTACACAGACTTTGTGGGGCAAGGCTGTTCAGCACATTTAGCATGGTGCTGTGCTCTGTCTTTAGAGAATACATTCAGTGAACTTCACCAGCAGCTAGTACTTGACCCTTGCAGCTTTGACTTAATAAAGGCTCTTTAAAGCTTTGTGTCAGCCATCAACATGAGGTAAACATTATTCTTTAATCAGGTGACAACAAATCAATAGCTAAGAAAAGCCTGCCTTGTTCCTGGTGCTGGGACCAGGAAAGAAGCCTGCCCACTGTAAGATTCTCCTTGTATTCACTGCACTTCCGCAGAAATGGCTCTTAGCACAGGGCCTCACATTCTGCTTGTTAACACCATCATGACGTTATCAGGACCAAAGCATCTCCCTTCTCACATGAATGGAAGTGCAGGAGTGCTTTCCAGCCCAGCCTGTGGTAGGACTTCTCCCACACTGCCACCTTGCCCTTTAATGAGTTCTATAGGATAGCTAAAGTTCTTATCTCTTTGATTAGATGAGGACTCTGGATTAGAATGGTATGGCCCCTGAGCTATAATTCCACTCTGCCTCACTCAAGGATGAAGATTTTCTTAGGACATAAACCTCCACAACTTTCAGGAATGCATGAAATAGAGTGCTTTCAGCCACATATATACTTTATAATTTTACATATAGAAACAACAAATGAAAAAAATTAATGATGTTTTATTTAACACAATTTACTCAAAGCATTGACATATGTATATATAGTCAATACAATATTGATGTACATATCTTAATTTTTAGAAGACATTATGAACTATGAGTTAGAGACATGGCTCAGTGGTTAAGAGCACTTGCTGTTCCTGAAAGGACCCAAATTTGGTTCCCAGCACCACAAGGAGGCTTATAACCATCTGCAACTAGAGTTCCAGGGATTAGGTATGATCTTCTGGCCTTTGTGAAAACAGCTTGAATGCACTTCACATATGTATGTGTGGGCAAAAACTCATAAAATAAAAATAAGTAAACTGTTTTCAAAACTGTAAATGAAAAGTTAACAATAGCTTAATATGTACCTTTAAACATACGCTCTTGAAGGTTATCTGTCAACAAATTCAATGACTCAAAAGACTAATTTGTGTCCAGGGAGAGTTGAAGGCACTGCCTACTATGTTTTATATAAAGTGAGTTGTTTTCATGTAATAGCATTGATTCCCTGATTTTTGTCATTACATTAATATACATTTTGTCATGTTTCCAGTATGTAGTTTGTACAAGTCTCACTTTGGATGAGCAACATTCCACAGCTCAGGAGCCACACGTGCCTAATATCTAATGAAATGGACAGTGCACAGATAAAGATTTAATACATTATACTTATACTTAAGATAACAAAAACTTGAGAAGTCATTCAAGAAAGACTTATTTTGTAGCTAATTATCCTCAGAGTTCCACTGGCCACAGGGAAAAGAGAGAAGTATTTTGTCCTTGCATAGCTCTTTTTTGTCCCTGATTCAAATTCTAACATAAGATAGAGACTTTTTTTTAATTGAAAAATTTGTCATCACCACAGCCTTGAAGGTCCTATATATAATGCCACTGGTGTCCCTGGATGTGATAAGCACCAGGAAGGTTACAGATCATCACAGATGAATTATCCTGTAATTTTCAATATGCTCTAGGGAATGAGAAGAAACTAATTAAGATAACAGGTGGCAAATATCAATGGGTGTTAGTATCAGCAACAAACAAATAAATACTGAATTATAATGGAGGAAGGGACCTCTCTGGGGGTGCTTAGTTCTCAAAAAACTTTCTAACATGAGGTAGTGTCTTACTAGATCAAAGCACTCTGAGTCACATGACCCATCTCCATCTGTTCCTGTGTCTTGACAAAGTTAATATTGATCCTCCTCACATTTACAGTGATTCCATGGGTTTTAAATGAGTCTTATAGGATGTTTAGTGTCACTCCTTCTCTGCAAGTCATGATTGTTTGCTGGTGTTTCCTATGGGATCTGGAAGATCACATCACTGTCCAAAGTTGCTTGGGATGTAGACAAATTGCCCTTGGCTTATATACTCCCATACTGCTTGAGCGCTGACATTGGACTTATTTTATAATTCTACCCACTAAGTTAATTTAGAATATAAACACCTATTTATTGTGGCATTTAAAATCACTTTCCTCAAGAAAATATAGAACATTAAGTAAGCAGCTTTTTTAAACATAACTTTGACACAATTTTAGGGGCCAAGGCAATTTAATGTCAGCATCTCATAATTTAGCTATACACTGTGATTTTTCCCTCAGCTTGTCACTGCTGAGTCAAAAATATACGCCAGAGACTGCAAGTGTGTCAGAGTATTTCCAGCGCACAGGTAGTCTACAACCTGCCTATCTGAAGCCCCCAATTCCTGCTCTGTCCTTATTCAGCCTTCATGGTCCATGCTTTCTTTTGAGTACTCAGCAGTCCCACAAAGTAACCTGCTACAATTTGAACTTAATAGAGTTAAGCAGTACATATCACATGGTAGTCTCTCAAAAAGTCATTTTCTTTTTGTAGTACATAAAAGTTATATTTTCCCCTTTCCTATTGATGCACTGAAATCTGAATTATGGTTATAGCAGACCTGGGCTGTTGTTGTCCCAAGCCATGTTTCCCAGGCGTATACTCTGTGCCTTCACTTGGAACGCCCAAGACTATCTTTGTCAGATACCATTTTGATACATCACTGTCCTGGTCACAAATCCCAGTAGTGTGCTGCTTATCTATTAATTGAGCATGTTTATGGAGTTCTTGGCTATTTGTTAAACATACACTAGAAATGACAGTTACCACAGCAGCTTGACAAGTCTGAAGGCAGAGGTGTAGACTTCAAGTCTTCCCTCACTCATCCTGCGGTGTTTCTTCATTAGTCCCAAATCCATGCCCCATTTTATTCAAGAACCTTTACTCATGTAGCTTGCCTGAAGAGTGGTTGTGACCACATAATCCTGTGGTGTATTATTCTCTTTCTCTCTTACTTGCTTCATAACCCACTGCAGTTTACAAATTGCTATCCAGTGTCCAGGGAGCTTCTCACATAGTATGCAATTCTTTTCATTATTTTATTTTTATTTGTTCTTCTCTCATATATTACATCCTGACTGACTGCGGTTTCTCCTCTCTCCTCTCCTCCCTGTCTCCCTCTACTTCCTTACTACCCCAGATCCACTCCTCCTCTGGTTCCCTTCAGAAAAGATCAGGCCTCTTGGGGATATCAACCGAACGTGTGGCATAACAAGTTATGAGACTAGTCACAAACTCTCACATCAAGGCTGGATGAGGTAACCCAGTAGTAGGAAAAGGGTTCCAAAAACAGGCAAAAGAATCAGAGGCAGCCCCTGCTCCCACTGTTAGGAGTCCAAGAAGACCAAGCTACACAACTGTAGCATAACCCCTTCTCTTATCAGAACAGATTTCACCATCTTTCTTGCCTTCATGACTTCACATTTGCCCGTTCATGAACCTCCTCATCCTGAGACATGCAAGCTAGTACTCAAGGAAGGAGCACACCTCCCATCCTTGGTATTTTTCCAAGAAAATACTGATGTAATCACATGTTGTGTATACTAAATAGAAAGTATTGTTTTGGTATTCCTCCTTCCTTCAGCCTGTTAATGCCTGGACAAAAGCCACATGTATCATCAGGTCTCATGCTTTATTGTCAGAGGTGCCTTGAGGAGCTGGTGGTCTTAGAACAGGATATAATATAGGTCTTTTTAGAATCCTACCTCCTCACAACAGATATGTCAAATCCTCAGGGCATGAAGTTATGCAGCAGAACATTAGCTCCCTTTAAAGTTTTTAAGAACATCCAGGAACAAAGATGTTGCAGAAGTGTGAAATGTTAATGTCAGAGTATAGGTTGAGCAGCTACACACCCCCTTTAGCATGCATACACAATGTTATTGCTCCAGACACACCAGAGGGTAAAGAAGTGGCATTTATCCACTTCATTTCCACAGTGTTTATGTCTATATCAGCTATCTCTTCACATAGAAACCTATAGTGTTTCCATAGTTACTGGAGCAGAGTTTTCCCATTTTGCCTTCATGTCTTAGATTTCTGCTATTTTGTCTAACTAGCCTAGGAATATTTAGCTCACAAAATAATTTTTGGAGATTTATTGTTGTATTTATATGTACATATCTGTGAAAGTATAGGCCACATATCTGCAGATGCCCACAGAAGGCCGAAAAGGACTTGGGATTCCTTGGCACCAGAATTACAGGCACTTGGGAACTACCCAAATAGGTGCTGAGACCCAAATTCAGGTCCTCTGGAAAACCAGTGAGTGCTCTTAACCACTGAGCCATCTCTCCAGTCCAGGCTCATAAAATTATTAGTGGAGAGGAGTTTGTACCAATGTTTTCAGAGTCTTCCTGAACTAACATTGTAGATTCCCCTACATAGAAGAGTGATATGTGCAGGATGCTGCAGTCTCACGAATGCTTTTACTATGCATGGTAAGAATTATTAAAGGGAAAGGAGGGAAGGAAGGGAAAAAGCAACTATTCTCCTTTGCAAAGTGCTCGCATTACACACTTACAATTAAGCTGTTCTTATTTCTGTAATTAAAATAATTTCCACTGAGAGGCCTTAATTGTTCATGCCCACAAGTAAGAAAAGGCTGCTGTCGTGAATGAAGAATTGAAAGAAAGATCTCATTCAGATCCATTCGCCCTGTGAGAAATCTGAAAACAATCCAAGTGTGAAAAATCCTGCCAGGGTTGTTTTAGCCAGCTGTAAGATGTTCCCGCTACTACGTTTGTCCATCGCTCATTCAGCCAACATTTATTAAACATGAAATATTTGGCAAATGAAATGGGTACATTGATGAATATGACCTATCCTTTCTGTGGAAAAATTACCATATCAAAACAAATCATGTACCAGGCAAATGAACAGTATATAGCAATGGCAGATATTACCCATCTTTGAACTTTAGGCTATTGCTCATAAATATTCAAAGAAAATTAAAGAAGCTAAAGGCACAGCTCACTGATAGAATGCTCACCTAGTATTTGTAAGGCTCTAGGTTTCATCCCAGTATTGCAAAATTAAATAAAAAATATCTAAACAAATGAATAAATAACTAAATAAGCATTTAAATAAGTAATTCACTCATGTTGTCTTATAAGTACATCAAATGGTGGACTTTGGGCCTTAATGCAACTCCTGTTTCCAGTCATATGTTTCACATGAACAGGTGTATAAATTCCAAACTAGTACAAAATCCAGGCTTTGTTGAAAGATTAAAACTACATAAATAATTTGTTCATGCATGGTGAATAATTACAAAGTACATCTTACTCTCCTGTGAGCAGTTTGCTCTGTGCTATTATTCATGTATGTAACACGAATATAATTTCCTCTTAAATGTAGTATGATGGACCATAAAGTAAAGGAAGAAAGGAGCACCTTGGTGTGATCTAGAATTCATAGATAAGGAATAGCCACTGTCTGAGGCTGAGTTCTGAATTCAGTCACCTCATTTCTCTTCTCTTTGGAAAAGTGACGACACTGACTTACAGTTATCTGGGTCTTAGAAGTGAAGTTGGCCATTGAGAACTATCTATCTATTATGGTGATATTTTATTTGTACTGAAATGTGATTTTATTTGTATGTTAATAAATAAAGTTGCCTGGGGGTCAAAGCTAATAGAAAGCTATAGCAGAAGCCAGGTGGTGGTGGTGGTGGTGGTGGTGGTGGTGGTG
>CABHPH010157144.1:26834-40440 GCA_902168325.1 Peromyscus nudipes
CTCTCTCTCTCTCTCTCTCTCTCTCTCTCCCTCCCTCTGAGCATTGTACAGTGTTAGGTCTCTGTGTTAACTTCCATCTGCTACAAGAAAGAGCTCATTTGTACTATCATTGTGACAGTGGACATGCTTTACATGCAGGTTATATCACTGCCAATAGTCTATAATTTTGAGGGGTGTCTGTGGGTCCCATTTAGCCAATGACTCCAAAGGATATAATCTATTCTTTGCACTGGAAGTTTTATTTTGTATCATATGATGGGTAGATGATGTATTGTCCCTATCCCCAATTGTATGGTAACTACAGTTATGCAGAAGACCCAAGTTTGGTCCCTAGAACCCAGGTCAGGTAGTTTATAACCTCCTGTAATTAGCTCCAGGGGATGCAACAACCTATTTTGACCTCTAAATGCACATAATGCATGTACATTTTCTCAGACACACATACACATTTATATTAGAGCTCATTCCTGGTGCTGTGTATTGTCCACGCCTCTGGACCTTGTCGTGAATCAACCACAAAAGAAACTATCACACAGTGTTTACTCTCCCCTCTGACTGTAGTGTTCCACCTATTCATTCATCCCTTCTCCACGATCCCTACCAGAGCTCACTATCTCCTTACTGTTGGTTCATTCAGAACGCCGTATAACCAGAACCAGAGTGCATGTACGAATTTGTGATTGCCTGCTTTCACTTAGCAATCTGTATCTAGAATTCTTTCTTATCCTTTTGTGACTTGATGGCTCATTTCTTCATAGTGAGGGGAGAATGTGAAACCATTCAAGCATGGAAGGAAATCTTGGCTGCTTTTAAGTTTTGACAATGATTAATGCAACTGCTACTAATATTAAATGTAGATTTTTACAAGGGCGTAGTTTTCAATTTCTTTGGGAATATACCAAGGAGCACAAATGCTGGATCCTGCCGTAAGAGTATTCTTAGTTTGGAAAGGAACTATTAAACTGAGCAATGTATGGTAGCACATACCATCTATCCCAGCATTTTGAAGGTGCAAGCAGGAACATCAAGAATTCAAGGTCATACTCCACTACTTAATGAGTTTGAGGCCAGACTAAACTAGCTAGACTGGGAGACTCTGTAAAACAAACAAATAAGCATAAGCTGCATACTGTCTTCTAAAGTAGCTGTTAAATGCATGTGTGTGTATAATCTACATGAATATGCATATATCACTTATCAGCCTTTGGGCTAAGGTCAAATGTAAAGAAGCTATACTATTCTTCATTCCATCAGTGAATATGAATGCCTCTTGCTCCACATATCACCATCTCTTTATGATGTCAGGAATCAGGATTCCAGCTTTCTGACAGGTGTGTTGTCTAATTATTTAACTTTCATTTCCCTAATGACTCAATGCAAAACATCTATTAATATGCTTATTGTTTGTATGTCCTTTCAGTGAGTTGTCAAGGCCTATGATCCAGTTTTTGAGGGAGTTACTTTTTCTTTGCTGTTCTTTTAATATTTCTTCAAATATTTTGGATTTGAATCATTTATCAGAGTAATTTTTTTCAAATAGTTTATCTAGATCCATGACCTTTTTTGTGTGTCTTCCAAGTGTATTTCCTACAGAGGAGGTTTTTGATGTTAACAAAGGCCAGCCTATGGATTCTTTCCTTCGTGGATCATGCCTCTGGTGTTTATTCCTCCGATGACTACAGATATAAGACCGTGTGTCGATACCTGTGCATTGTCACTTAATTTCTCTTCTTGGGCTCTAACAGCCACATCACAGTCCTCTACAAAATATGATCTCCCAGATAATCTTTTTTTTCTCTTTTTTAAGATTTATTTTTATTTTGTGGGTAAGAGTGTTTCCCTGTGTGACTCCATATGTGTTACATGCATGCCTGGTGCCCACAGAGGCCAGAAG
Source organism: Peromyscus nudipes (assembly GCA_902168325.1). Lineage (NCBI taxonomy): Eukaryota > Metazoa > Chordata > Mammalia > Rodentia > Cricetidae > Peromyscus > Peromyscus nudipes. Next base: position 28,729 of record CABHPH010157144.1, read on the forward strand.
AGGGCATCAGAACCCCTGAAACTGGAATTGCAGATGGCTATGAACCACCATGTGGGTGCTGGGAACCAAACCCAGGTCCTCTGCAAGAGCAACATATGGTTCTTCCCCCCCATTTTTATTTATTCATTTATTTTTCTATTATAAGCTTGATACAGTATAAATTCTTATCCTAACAGTAAAATGTTTCAATGAGGCTTGCCCAGTAATTGAGTAAAACCAAAACTCATTATAAGCCACAGTCATCCTAGGGTCCCCCCTGCTATATAGCCTCCCTGGTTCTGTGGGTTGCAGCCTGATTGTTCTTTGCTTTATATCTAGAATCCACTTATGAGTGAGTACATGCCATGTTTCTTTTTCTGGGTTTGGGTTACCTCACTCAGGATGATATTTTCTAGTTCCATCCATTTGCCTGCAAATTTCATGCTGTCATTGTTTTTCTCCGCTGAGTAGTACTCCACTGTGTATATGTACCACATTTTCTTAATCCATTCTTCTGTTGACCGACATCTAGGTTGTTGCGCTTTCCCAGATAATCTTGTGTAACTAATTTGGAAGGGAATTGCCAACCCGATCAGGTTATGGTGTCATATCCCTGCACTTCCACTCTATCATGAGTTTAATGCTAGCTGAGAAGGGTAGGGTCCCGTGTGCCCTTTCATCATCCTTGATTGACTGCTGACAGACCCAGGCTTGTGGAAGCCTATTGGAATCTGCTGCAGCTGCTGGAAGACAATGATTGCATTGATTGTTTGAATCCCATTAGATGACATTACATAGCCTTTTTCTATCTTCTAAGTGTTACATTTCCTTCTGATGCCTTTTCTGCATCTTCTGTGATGTAACCTATATTTCCAAATACTTGGACAAATTTTGTAAAGATAGAGATGAATTTCCTGGATTCTTCGTCTCATTACTGTGACAAAAGTATCTTAATGAAGGAAGGGCTTAATTATAGTCCATCATGGTAAGGAAAGAAGGCAGCAGGAGTAGGAAGCAGCTGGCCACATCCCACCTGCAGGTACAAAACAGAAAGAAGAATATGAGTGACTGTACTCCATTGACTTTTTATTTAGTCTAGGACTCCAGTAAGTAGAAGGTATTACCACATTTGGGGTTGTTCTTCCTACCTCAATTAACCTAATCTAGTTAATCCTGATAAACCCACTCAGATACTTGTCTTTTAATTGATTCTAGATTCTATCAAAATCTAGATCCTCCACTGCACAGTGGGCTCCAGCTTTAGAGCTTCACACAGTGGCCTCTTCTGGCCTCTTACAGGGAGGCTGACACTGCCTCACACTGTTGGGCCTCAGCTGCTCTCGGGAACAGTTAAGTAAGACTCAGTGACATCCTCAGTCTTGATCATTTGCATCTGCAAAACCAATATCATGTGCAATGAACCATCTTGCCATGTTGTGCTGCAAATTCAGATCGGAGCCTAGTGTCTTGGACAACAGTTGCGCTGTCCTCCACGTGTTCCAGGTACACCTATGGAAACACTTCTCCTCCAGATGGTTGTTTTCAAGGTCATACCTTATGCTACATTCTCTGATCAGGCGCTCCCCTGTCAAATGAATTTGAATTTTCAGAAATTGGAGCCATTGGTGTATGAGGTTTTATCAGAACACTTTTGCTACTGTCCCAGTAAGAGAAGATTTTTCTTTGACACTTGCAACCTTTTACACCCATCTTGGCTGACTCTTGAAATGTGTTTGTGCTCCTCTTCTCACCAAGCTGCACATGTTTAATTATCTTTCTTCCCAACTTTTGTTCTTTTTCACTCCTGATTTACATGTGTGTAGTAAACAGTCATGCCATGGACTGAATGTTGTCCTATAGTTAAACTTCCTCCACCAAGTAAATTAATCCAGTACTTTTAAGTTTATTTGCACTCAAGTTCTCAGGACAAGGGAAGGATGCAGCTAGATTCCTTGCGAGAATATAATACAAATGTTTTCCAGCCCGGTTCCTGATAGAGTCTTGGTTCCTCCCTGCAAGCTCACAAGAATGGTACCTTAATCTCTTCTTCAGGTATTCAAGGGAGTTTTTACCTCAAAGGTTCAAATCCTTCCACGTTCCTCCTGCAAACCTATTCCAAAGGCCTAATGATCACATGGACGAGTTTATTACGTCAAGGGCCCACTTCCTGGTACCAGCTTTCTGTTTCAGTTACTTAGCTCATTGCCTTGACAAAACATCTGCCTACCACACAACCTCAGGTTACAGCCAATCATGACAGGGAAACCACGGCGCAAGAAGTATGAAACAGCTGGAAACATTGCATGTGCTTTCTGAGAGGAGCTTATGCTCAGTTCAGTGAAGGTGCGAATGTAGGTACCACCTACATGTAAGGTGCCTTTTCCCACCTCAGTCAATGTAAACTAGGTAAGTCCTCGCTGACATTCTGAGGCTTGTCTCTAGTGACTATAGACCGTGTCAAGGTGACAATCAGTATTTACTACCACGTATGTGGACAGTGTGTAGAAGGCTATTCTATATAGTGAAGGGCAGATAACCTGTTGCTGTAGCTGTAGCAAAACTTTCAAGGAATCAGGGGTTGATGATATGATTAGATAATAATTCTTCCTGCTAGTCTTTCATCACAGATCGAGCATCTTTTTCTTCACCTCCAGACCTGATTCCTGTGCCACCACTTTAGAAAACATTGTTTGCCAGGCAAAGCAAAAAGCAGTTTTGTGCTTTTATAAAAGCATAAGTCAGAGGGAAAAAAAAACCTACTCCACTTTCTCATTGGCACTGCTTGCCATCTATCTCTGATTACAGAATTTGTTCAATATATCCAATATTAAAATGTTGACAATAAAAGATTTACTGTCACACACACCATTTATTTAGTAACCACCCTGTGCTTATCACTAACATCATTCTTAAGGAGTTTTCCCCTCTTTGGTCACTATGAGAAGGTTTATAGAATTTATCTTTATTGGAATGAGGGAAATAGATCACAATAAATTGCAAACACATCAAGGAGTTTGCTCCTAAGCAGCAGGAGAGAAACAGAGCGAGTTTTCATGTAGAAAGGAGCGAGAGACTGAATGAAGCACTCTGTGGGAGATGGCCAAGCGTAAAACCACCAGAGGTATGAAGGGTTTTACACAGTCAGCTGGGTCAAACTGTGTGCGTCCTATAGATAGTTTAAGGCTTGTGCAGATGTTATCCAGAATAGTTTGATCAGATTGCAGCTGGTTTAGAGGGTAATAATGTGGTAGCTTTGTCAGCATGTGCAAGCAATTCACAACTGATTAATTTGTTTCCTTTGAGTTAAATTTTTTCTGAATTAAGAAAACTGAAAACTTGCACCCACTTTCAAGGCCTTTGGAAGATATTCAAAGCAAAGGAGGAAAAGGTGAAATGGAATTCATTTAAAATATTGAGGCTCATCATACAATAATCATAAGAGTACTGTTACAACTTTTGACTCCTGTAGATGTATACATATTAAAGAATACAGCTTATCTTATTAAGTATTCCAATAAACTGGTCTTTTTAAAGAACTGTCCATGTGTTTTTAGTATGAAAAAGATCATTGGTCTTTAATATTCTCTTGAAATTTGTAATACCTGGACATGCCTCAAATAAAGAATAACAAACTTATGCATCAAGCAGTGTAGTATTGACTGTAAATAACATGAAGAATCAAAAAGAGGAGTGGTGCTGGAGGCTATAGATAATGGGAAAATGGAGAAAATTTTACTGAACTATTAGTATTTGTTTTTTACCTTGGTTATAGATAAATTAATGCTAATATAAATTAAATAACTTCACAGTTCAAATTCTATCTTATTATAAGAATCTATAAATTATAATTTATAAACATTTATAAATAAGTATTTTTACTTTTGTTACTTAAAATGTAAGGGCATGAGTTATCTTCCATTTATGCTCTCAGGATTTAAAGTGCTTTACATTCATGAGTATGTATTCACGTATACTTTGTTCTTTATTCTGTTAAGTTAACCCCAGTTACAATCCATTATATCAGCTCAAAATTGTGTAGTAATATTATTAATAGATCATTATGGTTGAAGAGTAGCAGATGACCTATGTATACATGTGAGGTCAGTTAAACCTGGGATTTTAAAATGCTATTTGGGATTATACAACGTACTTTGCCTTATTAAGTTGAAATTTTTAAAAATCTGTCTCATATTGAGGCTGTTAGGCTGGGTGACATCAAAGGGGAGTCAGTTCAGAAAAGACTGGAGAGCCAGACTAGATTTTAAGGGATCAGAGGGTGGGAGAGGATGGACAAGTAGAGAGGGCTGAGAACAATCAATGAGGCAAAAGGAAAACCACAGTAAGATGTTACAGAATCCAACAGAGAAAAGCCCAAGCAAGCAGGAGGAAGTGATAGCCATGTGAAGTTTTGCAAATGAATCAATATAAGATGAAGACAGGGAGAGCTATGGACGCATCCTCTGTATGTCCTTGGTGGACTTGACTGACAGCTGGCGTGCAGCAAGGGGTGAGCATCTAAGAGGCATTGTGAGAGAATATGAAAGGGGTATTTGTTTTTGAAAAGTGTGTGTGTGCGTGCGTGCGTGCGTGCATGCGTGCGTGCGTGCGTGTGTGTGTGTGTGTGTGTGTGTGTGTGTGTGTGTGTGCGTTGATTTGGATATACATGTGTGCTTGAGTACAGAGAAAGGGGGTTGTTAACAGGCATCACTCCCGCTACTTTCCTTGTGCACATCTTTCTCCAGGGACACAACTAACGTTGTGGTAGCCATATTAGTATTTTATGTGGGATTTTATATTTTTGCACTTGACTGACCTTGGGAGGAAACATGAAATCCACTGGGCTCATGGCTGATTCCTTCTGTCACTCAGTGTCTGGTCTTTTCTGAACATGGGTGAATTTATGGAAGTGTTACAATGACCAATTTACAGGTAGGTAAACAAGAAGTCCTTAGAATGGTTGCGGGCTAGCAACAATCTCAGCTCAGTCATGGTCCTTGAGACTATCAGTGCCACCCCCTTTGCCATGCTTTATCTCTTAAACCTTGCATCCTTCAGCTTCCTGCAAATAGGTACTTCTTCCTTCTTTCTTTCTTCAACTCTTAACTGACTTTGGCTCAGTCTTCAGGTTCTAGCACTCTTTTTCCTATTGGAATTATTTGGCCCAACTTAGAGCAAGCCTCCCCTCTTCACTCTCAACTCCTTCACTTTGTACATTTTCATTTGAGAGTATTGTCATTTGATTGGTGTGTGTACCCATAGTCTCACAAGATGAAGGCCGTGAACCACCAAGGCTTCATTAGTGCCAAGTCTAGAGTCGATATTCGGTGCTTTGCTCCTTTTATTCACTTCTTAATGAGAGAATTAAGAATTTAAGAATTTAAATTGCTGGACCATTTACTTCTTTCCATGGTAAAGGAGAGAATGAGACACACACATGGAAGGGGGGTGGCAATCTTCATTACCTTTTCTCTGAAGAGAGATGTAGTTTGTTTATTTTTTCATAATATAATTTGAGTGAGCTCACAGGCCCAAATATGTTGCTTAAAAATACATGGGTGGTGATGTGTCAAATGAATAACCTGGAAATTCCTAGGAATAATGTCAACCAGTAATCCTTGAAATTGGGTATGGATTTACAGAGTTTTTTTCATATTTCTTCTTTTGAGACAGGGTTTCTCTGTGTAGCTTTGCGCCTGTCCTGGATCTCACTCTGTAGACCAGGCTGGCCTCGAACCCACAGAGATCCACCTGCCTCTGCCTCCCTAGTGTTGGGATTACAGTCGTGCACCACCACCGCCCGGCTCATATGTTATTTTTATATCTGTTTTATAAATATTTCTAGGACTTGAAAGTGGGGTAGAATACCAAATTTATTTGTATTTTTATTATGTTGGAAAAGTAAATTAGAACAACATTTTTGATGTTTGTATTTACTCTTTGCCAAAATGTGTCACCACTTACGATACTGCACAAGTGACTTACATGACTGTAATTGTGAGTCCCATTTTTGTTTTTAGTTGTATTCAGTATGGCAAAATGAAAACGTAACTCAGTGTATAATTTTTCTATTTAAGAGGTTAAACTCAAACATAACATTCTGAGATTAAACCCTACGTCTGGAACCAGTACAGTCTAATGTCATACAGAGCATGTGGCAGTAACATAACAGTTCTTGTCTTGGCCTCTTTGCCTGGGATGTGGGGTTACCAGTCCCTTATGTGGCCATGTGAGGATCAGTAAAGGAGATCTGACTATATGACTGATAACAATGGTTGTTCATCACAACAGTTTTAGAATGCTAGCCACAGCTATTACACATATAATCACTACAACTTGGTTAGATCATTTTCTACTTTACAGTAGTGAAATGATTCTTTGCATGAATTTCAGGAGGAGATAAAGTCATTTTCCATAAGGTAGGTGAGAGTTAGGGAATAAAAATAATTGGGTCAATTCTTATAAAGAAAAGATGTCTAATTTAATATAATAACTAAAAAAATGTAAGCACAGTTACATTTCTTTTTTTTTTTGCTAGTAAACATTCAAGTAGCTAAGATGGTACATTTTTTAAAACATATTATCTGTGTTTACCTATCAGCTGCAGAGAATGCATACATACAAACCTAATGTTGTCCAATGTCCAGGAGAAGTCAGCTCCCAGAAGTTACTAGAATTGGTTGAAAACAGGAAATCTAGAACTTGACTCTCTCCCGACCAGGCATTTCAAGCTTTCGGTTTAGCTGGTTCTGCCAGAAGGCATTCCTCTTACTGAGGCTAGTTTGTCTGGGCCAGCACTTGATGAATTCCATTGTCTTGTTTCATTTATTTCTATTTTAAACTATTTCATTTGGTTTTTACACATTTTAAACATTTTATATGGTTTTATTTTATTGTGGTGAGCACAGAAGGGAGGCCTGTTGTGAAACAGTGAATGGAGCCATGGTCTGGAGTCAACCCCACTCTGACGGCCCTCCAACTGCGCTCAGGCAGCTCCATCCTCTGTGCTTTGCTTCAGTAAGTCAGACTCCTGGGAAGTTTTCACTGCCTCTGAGCCTCGCTTTTCCCATCAGAAAGGGAGGGAAGCCCTCTAGAAGCCATTTCCATGGAAGAACCTGGGCCACCATGAAGCCTGTGCCATCGTTGTTATTCATGGAACGACACTAACTCCACTTAGATGTTCTCTTGAGTAATTATAAGGGTTTGTGCAATTTGTATTTCTGAAATGACAGCACAGTAAAGGCAATATGCTCTCTAGTACCTAGGAAGTTCACCAAGATTGGATGAAGACAAATGTAATACTATCTGTGTTAAATTTTTCTTCAATTTTTTCCCACAGTAACAGCTAAATGCTATTTCTAAAGTATTTAGGAAGACAGCATTAGAATTTTCAATACTCACATGAAAGTTTATCTGACATCGGGGGAATGTAAGCAAGGCTAAGAATAAACTTTTCTCCTTGGAGGGGAGGTATTGCCACTTCGCACTCTCTCTACAAGTTAATGTTTGGGGGCATATAGCTAGTGCGGGGCTAAGGAGAATGAAAAGGACTTCAAGGCATTGCGTCTGATTCAGGCAGGGAGTCAAGTCAAAAGCAGATTGCTGAACAAGAGCAAGGATAAATTTATGATACCCAGACCCCAGGAGGGCTTGAATCAAATTCAGATTCTCAGATATGAAGATAGTATGAGCTCTTGTCTGTATCCTTGGGAACTATATATATACTGCCTCCCACACATATGAGGAAATACCTATAAAAATAGTGTAAGCCAGAAGATATTGGGCATGTGAGTTTACTTACTACACTATATAAGGAGGCAAATCCAACCACTACCCTTCCAGAGTAATACACCTATCGACAGCCGTTACTCCCTCACAGTACCAGTGTAGTACATTTTGTTTATTTCTCTGCTTTTCTTTTCTTGAAAACATGAACTTCCCAAATATTTGCCCTTTGTTTTATCTTATCTATGCTTGGATGAAATCATTTAACATATTGAGGAGAAAAGGACCTTAGCTTTTTAGATTCTTTATCCTTTATTCTTTATACAGTATGTGGCCCAAACAATAAATCTTTACGTTCCTTGTGACCTATACCTGCGAAGATAGAAGAGTGGCTATAGTTCCTCAAGACTTTTATTATTTCATTATTTTAGTGAAAGCTGCAGAACAGGACCTGTAAAGGACAGGCTACAGAGCAGAGGTTAGAGAAAGATGTAGGAAGAGAATCACACACGAGAGGATACTTCTAAAGACCCTGACACTGGGTTCAGTTGTCCTGGTTCACTGAGCTGGCTGGGGTTTCTGGAGCCGCAGTCGCTGTCAGCTTGCCAGGATGTCAAACAGCCTAAGAGGCAAAACTCTTGGAGAAGGTACCTGGTTTGGTTGCGTCTGGATGACCCAACATAACTGTGAGTGGTGCCATCCCATGGATTGGGGTTGGAGACGATGAAGAGATGCGAGCTGACCGTTGACTTTCGTTCTCTCAAGTTTCCTGAATGGAGACACGGTGTGACTAGCTGCCTCATGTCCTTGTCATCGTGTCTCCTTTGCAGTAATAGACTAAGTGTTCAGACTCTGGAATAAACTCAAATAAACCCTTTCTTCCTGAAAATATATAAGGCATGAAATATAATTTTTTCCAAAGAAATTTATTGTAGACCATAGGCAACTAATGATAGATTAATAACTAAAGCTATTTCCACAGACAGGCTCTGTAAGTTTTGTATTTAAGCAATGTTACGTGTATTTGTTTCCACATTAGCTATGGCTGATTTCTTTCAGAGTCATGTTTTTTGTTTTTTGCTTTTTTTTTCAAAAGATTCCATCTTTTCCATGGAGTCAAACATATTTGGTATCAGGACCTTTATGTTAAAATCCACCAACTTTGATGGTACAATGTTCAGAATGAGAAAACGAAATGATGATTACTTATATTAACCAATTACTTATATTAACCGTTTATTAATCTACAGAAGCAATTACCTTATATCACAATAAGCCAACAGTTTTGTCATATTTCTTCCAAAATTTTAGTATTATCTAAGTACATCCTTCAGACACTGTATTTTAATGTCAACAATAAACCAGGTGAGCAAGGCTGACAATGATCTGTGCTTGCGGGTCCCAGATACAGGGGTGCCCATTACTGGATAGCTAAAAATGTCACTCTGATCTTTGTAATGTCTTAATCCTCACTGTCGAAGCTTGCTTTTGTGTAAACAGCAGTATCCCTGGTATTTGTGCTTAAGAGTGTTCAGTTCAAGAGCATCGACTATGAGCAGGCAAATCTAGTCTTCCACTGACATTCTTAGATTTTTTTGTTGCTAAACCCTAAGAACTTTGTTTTAATACACTTCAAAAAATACTTGAAATTAGTGCTATAGTTTCTTTACTGTAAATATACAGCCTCCCCCTCCCCCCAAAAAAGGAGCTTAGGCTGTTGAGTGTCTTAATAGTTACTGTATCACATTTGGGTTCCAGTGGTTGACACCAAGCGATACTAAACTCAACTGGAGAGATGTTTTGGAGGACATGGTTTGTAAAGTTCCCTTGGAGCTTTTAGAGAAGGCCATAAATGCACTGTCCCCAAATCCTCCTCCTCCTCAGTGGGAAGATAAAATGGCTATTATAATCATGGCTCACTTCATGTTCAATGGAACTTACTCTCTGGGAAACAAATGGACAAATAAAAAAGTGAGTTTTCCATCTATTGTCAGTGACAAATGTCTGACCTACTTCAGGACCCTTTCTTGGGTTTGGCACATTTCCATGCAGCCAGGCCTGACGTGCCAATAATGATGGAGTGCTTGAAACACCAAAGGATTCTGCAGATTATCACTTCTGCTCTGCAGACACACAGCACTTAATTTAATCGGCTTTCTGGATACCTCATTGTGAATCTGATGGAAGGGTTTAGTGAAAAGCCAGGGGTTACAACCTTTTGTTTGTGAGATGCAGTCTTTGATGAGGAAGACAGCATAGAAGCTGCCTCCCTGTGGCCCCATCTTCATGAAGCTGGCTTTGCAGGACCGAATTGGCCATTATATTTCCATTTTGTCTCATCAAGGAGCGTGATACTAAAGATAATTTTTCATCACATACATTCCAATTTACGTTACTACCAAGTCAACCTTTTTTCATTGTCTATGGAAAAGATAACTAACTCAAAGGCAGAGTCTGTTAATTTGGCAACAGTATGATAAAGGAGGGACTGGACTAATTAATTTGGGAGAATTGGACTACACTGTACTCATTGCAATCCTCACAGTGTTGATTAACTGTGAGAGAACTGAGAGATCACCTTAGATAGATGGGGTTCTCTGAGGTTACAATGTCTGAGTTAAAGCTAAAGTTGTGGATTGAAATTGCATACATGCTACAATGAATAGAGGGCGTGAGTTGAAACTCTAGGATACTTGATAAAGAGAGATTCAGAGTCCTTGGGGCCACAACCATGGGCCCAGAATTTACCAAGGCCAAAGGTTGGGGGCTCTGAAAATGAAAAGCAGAGAAATAACGTGGTAGTTCACAGGTGCCGCGGACTGGGTCTCAGTAGGGCCACCAGACCGAGGGAGAACGGGGTGAAGGTACTTAGGATAATTGGGATTTGGCGATGACAGACAGACACAGACATCAGAGTATGCTGTGAAACTGCTGTAATTTTACTGAACATTAGGCTGAGATTTTATACAATGTTAACAAGGAACTAAGCCCAGGAACAAAAAGAAAGCAATAGACACAATCTCTTGTGGTCACACAATGTGGTTTTCAGAGTGATTAATCTTTTCAAACAGAGACATGTTGTGGCCTGAATCCAAGAGCCTGGCCACGTACTCAATAACTGGTAATCCATTACTAGTATTTTATTAAAGACAGTTACAAAGTCCTCGCCAAGAGCCTTAGCCCACCTCTTTCGTACAGGAGCCATACCCCCCAATATAGCTGACCTTGTTTACCTATCATATGTATACCATACCTTTTTGTTTCTAGCCAGCCTTTCCATAAAGGGCAACTGATTCCATAACATTCCTTTTCCCCCTGATTTACCCACCGATTTCCTTCATAGTCATAAGCCCCTGTAAAAGGGAGTGGATCTAAGTAATTTTTACTTTTGGGATTCCAACGAGGGGGTGTCCACCATTTCCCATTAATACGGTATTGAATGTATTTTCCAACCATTTTTGTGGGAGTTTGTCTAAGTTTTCTTTCTTGTGAGTTTACATGAGCTGAGTGAGGGTTACCTAGCAATCTTTTTGTTTTTATATTTCCTTCCTTAGAAACTGTGGGAACCTGAATCATTAGCTCTTTCTGTTCTAATCTATCCATGAGTGCCCCCCACTGAAGCAGGGGGTTTTTTGTGCTACCTGTCCAAGGGCTTGAATCATTGGGGGCAGTGTCAGTGTAACAGTTGAGGAGTTATCAAGTACGTCAAGCAAGGGTCTGCGGAGTCCAGGCACAGGGAGGCTGTTATTGTCAGGAAAGAGGAAAGAAGCAGGAGTCTTGCCAACCGTCCACGGAAGGCTGGTCTTTAGGGAACAATGTACCCAGGAACCATTACTCGGGCTGATTGCCAGGGGACCGCCGGGGGCCTAGCCTCGAGAGACACGTGCCCCCCTTCCTCGTGAGACCACCAGATCGGCATTTGTCACACGGGCGACACCGTTGCCGGTGTGGCACACAGGGCCATTTCTCCAGTGAGTGTCTACTGGCCTTCCCAAAAGTAATGTCCCCTCT
>CABHPH010157145.1:0-26396 GCA_902168325.1 Peromyscus nudipes
GCCAGTGAGCAGCACTCCTCCATGGCCACTGCATCAGCCTCTACCTCCAGATTCTGGCCCTGTTTGAGTTATAAGTTGCTTTAGTCACGGTGTTTTATCACAGCAATAGCATCCCTAACTAATGCAGCAGTGCTGAGGGGTGATGGGACCTTCAGTAAGGATCCCTATTGGAATATTTGTAGGTCGCTCACTGGGGAACCTGACATTGTAAGGGACAGTTAGCTTTGTTAGAACATATGAGCTCTCTACAAGTCAGTTTTTATAGGAGTAAAGCTTTCTGCCAGAGTCCATCTTTGTAACGTAGTTCTCTACCATGCATTCTTGCAAGTGTGACATCTGCAATTTTGTCATGACCAGAGACAATAACAAATGTCCCTTTCTCTACTGGCTCTTTCACTTAGAAAGACAATAAAATTATTTTTTTAACTAAAGTACTCTGCCTTCATTCTTTTATTATAACAATATGAAATGGGCTGATACACAAGAACCAAAATCATATTTTGGAATTAAGGAAAAACCTCTAGAGAAGACTGTAAGACTGACCTCCCGTTATCCTTGACCATCAGTATGTTTCTGTGTACATACTAAAGTGGATATGCCCTGAGGTGTGTTTGCCCCCAGAAGTTTTTCAATATTGCAGGTATGTGAATCCCTCTAGATGGTAATTTGTGGTCTTTTTCAGCATATAAGGCATTTTCCATATGTTCATTGATATTTTCAAGGGAAATTTTTAAAATTTTATTTTGAATATAATAATATTGTAACATTTCTTAAGCACCTACCCTTCAAGCATTTTTGGTCACATTTCATTTTTCTCATTTATTCTCATTTACTCTCACATTCATTCCTTATTTTGTTTCTGAATAAAGCTTTTTAATCTTAGTAAAAATGTAAAAATTTTAAATCATTTTCCTCTTCCCTTTCCGTCCTCTAACATCTCCTAACCCCTCTCCCCATTCCTTATTGTCTTTATCATCACAGTTTTATATTACCTGATATGCTTGGGTATTTCACTCTCTTCATTATTGAAACTTTAGAATTCAATAGCATTAAGCATGTATTATAAGGTGCTCTTTCCAACATTATGATAACATATGTCCTTGTACTTTCAAGATGTTCTCTAAAGAGGGCTAAACCTGAATCATGATTACTTCTGTCTTAACTATTTATGTACAGCAGCAGAAGGCTGTAGAATAAAATTAAATCTTAGAGTAACACCGTCTCATGTCATTGAAGCTCATGGTCTCTCTTCAGCAGATACCTAATATTGTTTAACCTCATTCTATTCATTTTTGTGCAATTTCCTTTCTCATTCACCCACTTAGTATCATTTATTCCAAAAAGTCTCAGAATCTATGAGGATTAATACTACAGAAATTAAAATCCTGACAACATTGAAATGCTCCATATATAAAACAAAATTCAAATAAATGTTCCATATTAAAATCATTTCTCTGCTCCCCTAAAGGCTATATCTGCTCATGAATCTTTTAATTTCTCAGTAAATATTTTTCTATTGCTTCTGGAATAGTAACAAGGTTTAGTCTCTTTAAAAATACAAATCCATTATATCATATTTTATAGTCTAGATATATGGCAATCTATGATAGGCTAAGATCAAGATATTGACACCATCTGTTTTTTTTTTTGTTTTGTTTTTTTTTTCGTTCCTTTTTCATGGTCTCAATGGAGAATTTGTTTCTTCAATTACTAAGGTCATTGGGAAATCATTACATGTAGTTGAGAAACTGAGTTGTCATTTTTTAATATTTGCCAGGTAATGGTAATTCCTAGGTATTGAAAACTATTCAGATCCATGGCTCTTCATCCTTTCATTCTGTCTTCAAAGTTACTAAGAGTGAGTCAACTACTCAAATCTGTTTCTTTCTTATCTCTTCTATTCTGGACTTTCTTTGCTAACAGCTCAGAAAGATTTGTCTTGTTCTATCTTTTAATATATTATCATTGTGTGAGGGCCACATGCCATGGCTTGTATATGGACACAGGAGACAATTCTATGGATTCTGTCATCTTTTCACCTTTATGTGGATGTTAGTGATCAAGCTCTAGTGGTCAAGCTTGACCTGAAATCACCTGAACTAACTTTTTGAACCACCTTTCAGGTCTGTCTATGTTCTTAAGTACTCACACAAATAAACTGAGACAACTTTGCTAAACTAAAGCAATCTGTTGTTGTTTGATTTTGCTTTTTTGGGGGGCTCCATCTAGCTCCCAAATAAACACACATGGAGGCTTATTATTACTTATAAATGCCTGCTCTTAGCTTGGCTTGTTTCTTTCCAATGTTTCTTAAATTATCCAATCTAGCTTTTGCCTCTGGGACTTTTCCTTTTCTTAGTTTTGTCTATCTTACTTTCACTCTTACTCCATGGCTCACTGTGTGGCTGAGTGGCTGTCCTTAGCATCCTCTCCTCCTTGTTCTCTTGCTCTTTCTTCTTTTCCTCCCAGATCTCTCCTATTTATTCCCTCTGCTTGACAGCCCCGCCTATCCTTTCTCCTGCCTTGCTATTGACTATTCAGCTCTTTATTAGACCATCATGTGTTTTAGAGAGGCAGGGTAAACCAGCTTCACAGAGTTAAACAATGCAACATAAAGGCATGCAACACATTTTTACATCATTAAACGAATATTCCAGAATATAAAAAAACCTGTAACACACCTTAAAATAATATTCTACAACGGCAATCTCTATCACAGATCTATAATAGCAGTCACATTTGTGAAGTCTTTGTGTCAGGTAAAACATTATAATTCAAGTTTGTGAAATTAAGAAATAAACTTGAAAGGGAAAAGCTGCAATACGCATGTGTGCTCTGAGGCTCACAAGGGACAAAACTGCTGCATCTTTCTCTCTTTTGTTCCTCTCTGCACACAGTTTGCTATTCCTTTCTTCTCCTCTGAATTAAAGTAAATTCCCCATCAGTTCTCATGTATATTTATACTATATTTTGCCTTCGGCGCCCATAATAAATTAATGAATCTATAGATAAACTTCTCTAGTAAATTAGGAGCCTATTTTCTGGTCACATACCTATCATACACCAAGAAAAGTCCTTCAGTGCAATTTAAGATGAACTTGTTAGTGTTCCTCAAGACTTTCTTTTCTGATTCTTCTCCCAGTGAGTGAAAAATCATTACTAAAAGCAAAACCTTTGGGATTCTATATATCACTTATTTTTCATAACATGTAATTGTGCATGGTTAGCAACACTGTATTTAGCTCCTCTTTAGAAAGGCCTTCTCCTTGTTGCAAAGATTTAATAATTCTAAGTGTGCTTTCAGCTTACAAATAACACAATTCTGAAATTTTACCTAGAGTAATATTGTGTGGAGTATTAATCTCCACTATAAAATTGCATTTTTTTGAAGGGAAGAAGAAAAAGAGGATTACAATTCCACAAAGGATTAGATGGTGATTTAGAACTTGTCCTAGACCTTTTACCTCATGGTAGATATTTAAGGATCTTAAAATCTAATAAGATATTATATAAAATTTTAGACTATAAACCCACAGATTATAATAATCATATGTAAGAAAGTGTATAAGAAATATATGATAAATAAATATAGTATTTGTAATAAAATACAAACTTCAGGTAGACAGGCATAAAATATGGACAGTAAAATAGATATTTAAATGCATAAAGAACTATGAACATTGATATTTGACAAAACTCTAAAATCCTGTAATTTTTTAACATGTCATTTTCTTGATATAAAATAGCTACTTGTTCAATTAAAGTATATAATTAAATAACAATATGTCCAAAAGTAATGAATAAATTTAAGTAAGAGGTATTATAAATGTACATTGAACTTAATAAGAAATATTACTATTTACATTTTTATATTATCTTTGGAAAATCAGCAAATCTCAAACATGAAAGGAAAACATGAAATATATTATGTATAGAGAGAGGGCCAGGTGAATATCAAGCATTTAGCTAAGTGATCAAATACTAGGCTTTTCTCAACTATGATTGATTGTTACTTTGACAATTTTAGGATGTATGTCTGTAATCCATTTATATTTTATCATATTATTAAAATTTTTTAGAGCTGTTATCAGTTGATAAGTAATTTCATTATGATAATTTAAAACAAATATTGACTACATTCAATACTTTACCTCAGAAGTTTAGAAATGCCTATGGATTCACATTTAAAATATAAAATTCAAATCGAACCCAGCTGTAAACCTTGTGAGCTAAAACAATGACTGATCTGGAAAGATATGACTACTCATACAATAATGACATAGATATTATGGGGTTAACCATATTTCTCATTTAATTTAAGGTTTGCTTTTCCAGATGAAACACACTCTTGACACTATTACTAGATGGAGAAACTATGGCTGAACTGGTCATAGGCCCACAGATAGAACTTTTACTATTGTTTTGCTAAATTAGCATAGTATTAAACCTATAAATTTCAATTTTATATACAAAGATCAGAACATCTCTTTAACCTCCTATGAGAAACTTCTTTTTGCAGCGTGTGGCAATTAACAGAGAGAATCACAACAGGACAATGTGCATAGAATAAGAGACTCGAATACTCAGCTCTAAGTGGAACATATACATCATACTCCTTCCCCCAAGGCTCAGTGATCACCATGTAAGAGGAACAGAAAATTGCAAAAGCCAGAAGTAATGGTTGTCAGCAATGAAACATTATTTGTTGGACATGACAGGGCTACTGAGTCCATGAACTCACAGTGGTTGCGACTGAACAAGGTCTGAGACATGAACAAGATCAAGCCAGCCTTTATCACGGCATGGACAGGAAAGAGGCTAAGGAATTCCTTCCCTAAGCTCAGGAAAGAAAGAGTCAGTTTACTTCACATGTATGGCAGCTAAAAGGTTATCCGTGCTCCAGTAAGTAGATGGGTTAAAATGAGAGCGAGACCGAGACAGAGAGCGAGCGAGCATGAAGTTCAGCAGGAAAGATGGAGGGGGTATGTAGGAGGAGTTGAACGGAAAGGAACGGGGAGGACATTTAATCAAAACACATTATATGAATGTATGAAATTCTCAATTAGAAACAATAACAACCAAACTTACAAAACATTTCATATGAGAATAATAGCACGATGATTTTCATAACAAGTTTATAAAATGCAATGATATGCAATTCTTTTGTGAAAAGGAAATATATACTTTTAATAAATAAAAATTATTTCACATTTGTAACCTCCTTGCTAAAATCAGTCCTCTCATTTCCCATTGTAAATCATTTCATAGACTAGGGCAATGAAGATATCCCTCATTCTTATAACTATGTAGTCACTGTTCATCCAGATTTGGAACATAAAAGCCTAATTCTCCAATCTGCTTGTATGTTTGTCTGCTGAAAATCTGCACTTGGAAATTCTCATGTATATATGTTGAATAGTTAATTATTTCCAGAAGGGAATCTTTTTCTATTATAATGCAAAATATACATTGTACTTCTTGTCACATAGATATAATTAGTGATTTTTGACCTCATAATTACTGATATATCACTTAATAATAATGTAGGCTTAGACATTCTTTCTTGCTTTGAAATGACTTAATAGAACATTTTGACAATGATATCAGAGCTCAGCTTTTAAAGTCTTTTGTAATTCTCTTAATTGCAAAGAGATTGAAGATGACAACATACCTTTCCACTACAGTCATGAATGATCAAGTAACATGACTCTTACTCAGTTCCTTGTCACTATAATTAATGAGGTCATTCCCATATCAATACATGTAGTTTAAGAGAACTGATGTAAAATTAGAATAATGTAATGAGTTCTAGAGAGTCACAGTTTCAAAATATAACTATCTTAGTGTATTTCAGAGTTTAGACTGATTTCTAAATAATGGACATTTGAGAATCTGCTTGTATTTAAAGATACTGTAAGTTAAACATTGTATACTATTTATGAAGCTATGTGTGGTGATTTGAATAAGAATGGTTCCCATAGGCTCAAATATTTCAGTGTTTAAGGATTGGCACTATTTTTTTTATTGCTCATATATTTTTATTTTTGTTCTTTGTGTGTTTATATATAAATACATAGAAATGTGTGTCTATACATAAATACATAGAAATCAGTTATGTATGTATATATGCATAACTTCACATGAAGCACAAAAAATAAAATGAAGGAGCATGCACATTAGTAAAAAAATGATGCACACAAAAATTTAAAGTAAAAAAAAAATCTTGCAACTGTATGAATGAGTACCAGAAATTAGAGGAGTCCTTTGAAAGTAGCCTGCTCCCTGCTTTCCTTTTTTAAAAAAAGGGTGAAAATTCAGAACCAGAGACGATGAGTAAAAAATTCAGGACTTATCATGAAACCACCGTGAGTGGTGCTATTTGAAAGGATAGAAGTCTTGTTTGCGTAAATCTGTCACTGGGGGGGGGAGGCTTTGAGGTTTAAAACCCCAAGCAAGGCCCAGTGGTTTTTTTCTTCCTCCTTCCTACAGATTTGGATTTTAAAT
Source organism: Peromyscus nudipes (assembly GCA_902168325.1). Classification (NCBI taxonomy): domain Eukaryota; kingdom Metazoa; phylum Chordata; class Mammalia; order Rodentia; family Cricetidae; genus Peromyscus; species Peromyscus nudipes. The sequence continues at coordinate 6,505 of CABHPH010157145.1, forward strand.
TCTCAGCTCCATTATCAGAACCATGTCTGCCTGTGTGCCACCATTCTTCCCATCATGCAAATCATGGACTAAACCTCTGAGACTATAAATAAGCTCCAACTAAATATTATCATTTTACAAGAGTTGCCCTGGTCATGATGTCTCTTTACAGCAATAGAACATTGACTAAGACACTGTGTTACTTAAACTTACATGGGTTAGTAGGCTACATGTTCTGCATATTTATAGAGAAGAAGGTTGGAAAGGTTTAAACAAGATTGATTCACGAAAGTCTCTTCCATGACAATGCCCACTTCCTAAGAAATTATCAGAATGTTCAATGACACATATGTGGGATAATTTAATGAAGGCAGTTGTGTTTTAAAATTCTACTTTTCATTTTACAGTAAATGGAGAATCTTCTAATCTTTTTATTTTGTAATGAAGGGCACTATGCATTTTAGCATAGAAATAATAGCTCTTATCTAGCCACCCTACCTCCAAGTAAAAGGCTTTCCAAGTTACTTCCTTCATATTTGATCATTGTATTACGCTTGTGCTTCTGTCTCCAGCTTGACTTTACATCTCTTATTAAAAGTCAAGATTCTTTCCACAAAAGATTTACATATGTTTGGATGAAAGTAATAATGGCACACCTCTTCACAGAGCTGAAGTTAAAAAGAGTCTCAAAATGAATTAGGACCCATTCAAAACTCTTTTGATTAAAAACTTCTATGGACCTTTCAAACTTTCAAGTTACATATTTTGAGTCCAGATTTCTCCTATTCAATCTCAATCAAAACTGTTCTAATAGAAAAATAATAGAGGAGGAAATATTGAAAAAAATTTAGGAACAGAAATGTGAGTTAAATTGTGGAATCAAAAACTGGAATTAAATTTCAAATATATTTTGAATAGCTAAATAAATATCTTTTAGTATCAAATTGGTTTGTCAGATTGTATGCTCCTACCTAAAAATATATTCTTCATTGATATAAAAACAATAAAATAATAAGTAATAGTTTTATTTTTGACACTATCAATAAAGCTATATTAAGCAAATGTTTTTCACAGAAGAGAAACAAAATCAATCATGAAATTTTATGTTAAATATTACTGTATTACTTATCATAGCTACAGAGGTACATTTACAAAAACACATTATTGGGTAACTTCATGAGCTATATTTGCAAAAAACCTGTGTTATAAGCTTCTGCATAAACAAATAATATGTGTGTGTATGTAAATAGTATAAACCATTAGTCTTATAGCAATGATGATCATAAAACAGGAGAATATTATATCAAGTACAAGAGAGAATGACACAGACATTAAACAGGATGGAACAGGGCTTTTAGGAAGCTGCTGTGTACAGCACAGAACATGAGACCAACACCCTAATAGTAGCTCCTTGTTGACCGAAACATCTTGACCCAGTAGAGAACTCTGTAATAGTTCCTCTACATTCCACTAAATACAATTGAAATATCATTTAATTGCATGCTACTTTTCTTAGGAAATTATGAGAATATTTTTAAAATGAGATAAGATTGTAATCATGTAACTGGTTTGATAAAATAAAGCCTCTTAATTATAATTACTAATTATTTTTTAAATTGCAACTTTGAAACAATTATTAAGACAGTATTTTCTATATAAGTTTACCTTATGGTATTTGAGAAAGAAGAAAAGTGGTAAAGAAATAATTTAATGTTCCGTACGTGACACGAGAGTCCCCATTTAACTTCTACTGGTGAGTTGAATTGGGCGTTTTGCTTCTGCTGCTACTTCCTCCTCCTCGTGCTTCTTTTCATATCTCTTTCTCTCTGTGTCTCTTTCTCTCTTTGTCTCTATGTTTCTCTCCTCTCCTCCTGCTCCTTCTCCATCTTCTTCCTTTCTCTCTCTCTGTCTCTCTCTGTAGCAGTTTTTTCATCATGTGTCCCTAGAAGGTCTGGAACTCGCATAGCTATGTAGACCAGCCTGACCTTGAAACCACAGATATTTGCCGGCCTCTAGAATGCTGGAGTTAAAGATGTGTTCCACCACACTTGGTATATGTTTTCCTTTAATGGGACAAACACTTTACTTCACACTTTATCTCTATGGCACTCACTCATCCTCCATCATACAGCAGGCTTCTCTACACATACATTTCCCCAAAATGAATTGTAGTTTACCTGGATTAAACAACCTAGAAAATAAATGTTAAGTACTATTTCCAAAGATGAATGCATAATTTTGTATGTGATTATCATGTATGAAGATTTGATGTGTCTGTGTATTATTCAGATAATACCACAATCATACTAGTAAATACTTCTATACTCCATAGTATTCCCATGTAGTACACATGTGTATGTATGGCTCTAACACATTATTATTTTACTAGAAATTTTAAGATACTGGTTTCATTAACTGTGTTCATTGTGATAGTCATTAGACTTATAGAACTCATTCCTTTTATCACTGAAATTTACAGTTGACTTTTCTCTAGTTCTCTCATTCCCACCTCCTTGCAATAATCATTCTCCTGTTTCTTTTAGTCCTAGTTTTTATTTTACCAGGCCCATATAATATTTACCTTTCTTAGTCTAGCTTATTTTCATTTTGAATCATATTTTCCTACAAGTAACTCCTCATCTATGCTCCTACAAGTGGACCTCTTAAAATCATCCATTAATGAGCTGGGCTTGAGTGGAATTACTTTTTTGCTGTCTTTGTCCCTTCTATGTGTAGTGGATAGAAATAGACTTACCATGAAAAGTTACTTTCCATATGGTGCCTGAAAAGAAAGCATAATACTATCAATAATGAATTTGGTTATAATTAAACCAAATTGGAGACTGAGGATAGAGGTGCAGAGGCAATATTAATATTGCTTTCCTTCCGTGTGGGTTATATGATGAATCTTCTTAAAATAGTAGCTGTATGGTTTCTTTTATGGGAACAAAAATGCTGATGCATCTGGAGGTTGTGGGAAGTCAGGGAGGATACATTTTTCTACGACTTCTTGACAAAGAAGAGCCTACCAGCCAAGTACAAGGATTACCTTTTACTGGTAACGATGGCTGATGAACTAGAGAAAGAATCTCAATAATAGAAAGTGGTGTTTATGCAATAAGAATCAAGATATGCCAGTAATACATGGTTTCTGTTGCAGACGATAAGAAATATAATTAAGGAAATCAGTTGCTCAAAGGAGGGGCTACAATTAGAAAAAAGAGAAAATGACATGCTCTACTGTTCATTAGATTCTGAAATGACAGAAAAAGTGGTTTAAAAAAAAAGATGAGGTGAATATGGTGTTTTGTTTTGTTTTGTTTTTTTAATTTCTTATGGCTGGGAGACCATAAGGAAAATAGTATTTAAATTATATTTGTGTCCAAGTACCCCTCTTGAGATCCAAAAGTTGAATTCTATGGGAAAAAATATGACAATGAAAGGAGAGAGAGAGAGAGAAGGCATAGACAATCCTCACTGTCAGGACCAAAAGAAACCCTCAGCAGATGGCCAGCAATGGTGCCTGTTAGAATACCAAAGCATCTGCTGGCTTCCAAGCAACATGCATACCTGTGGCTTTTCTCAGCTCTTCTACACTGCCCCCTACACTAACCTGCAGCTCATGGGCGTCCCTTTCCATAGTGGCTTATTCTTGGTCTCTCCTCATCCTCTCTCGTGGTCTCTTTTGCCCCCTTTCTGTTGCTCAAATGTTAAAAGGTCTTTTAATAAAAATCCTGAAGCCAGATATTGGAGTAAATGCTTAAAGATCAGAGAGATAAAGGAACAAGCCACTTCTATGTCTCACCTCACCAATTCCATGAATCATGAATCCTCTGAGTGAAATCCTCTGAGTACTCACCCGATAGGCTCCAGCCCTCCCTCCCCCCAAAAAGCCTCTAGCTGAAGGAGACACTTAAAAGCCTTTAGTTCCTATCTCCTCACACTTTATATACCTTTCTCTGCCCAGCCATCACTTCCTGGGATTAAAGTTGTGTGTGCTTCCCAATACTGGAATTAAAAATGTGTTCCATGCCTGCCTGACTTTGTTTCTCTCCTAGGCTGAGTCAATCTCATGTAATCCAGGGTGGCTTTGAACTCACAGAGATCCAGATGAATCTCTGCCTCCTGAGTGTTAGGATTAAAGGTGTGTGCCACCACTACCTGGCCTCTATGTTTAATCTAGTAGCTTGTTCTAATCTCTGATCTTCAGGCAAATTTTATAGGGTACACAATGTATCACCACATCCCTCTCTTCTCTCTTCTCTCACTCTTTGTCCCCTCATAACCCTGTTCAGTGTGGGAGTACTTTTTCATCAGGACCACCAGCTCACAAATAACAACCCAGAGATTTCTTAAAAATTATTAAAGCTTGGCCTTAAGCTTAGGCTTGTCCTACTACCTCTTATAACTTAAATTAACTTATTTTTATTGATCTACATTCTATTAAATGGCTTTTTACCTCTACTTAATTCTGTATGGTTGTCTTGCTCTGAGTCTCTGGCAAAATCCATGCCTATATTCTTCCTCCTCTTCCTCTCTCTCCCCAGAAATACTGCCTACTCTTTCCTGCCTGGCTATTGATCATTCAGCTCTTAATTGCACCAATCATAGCAATACATCTTCACACCATGTACAAATATCCCACAACACTTCCCCCTTTTGTCTAAATAAAGTTTGAACTCTAACATAGTAAAACTATATAAAATAAGAACAATTATTAGGTAAGAATAATATTTGCAATGTCCAGTCCATTTGTATTTGGCATTTGGGGGGGGGGATACTCTATTATCTATCTTATCTTGATGAAACCAAAGTTTTGTTCCAAATTTACTACCTATCATAACTAAAGAAAGCTGTAACTATAATTATCTAGTATTCAATCACATTAGAGACTCAAGAAGAATATAATATTAGCTGTATAAACAGGAAATTAAGAGCAAACAACTACCAAAACTATACAAATGACCGAGACATCTGGCTGTCTGGAAATCTCCCCAAGGACTCTCTGCAATACTGGGGCATCTATCTTTGTCCTACAGGCCTAGAATATCTGACAGACTTTTCTCTGAAGCAGGAATTTGGAGGACTGTCCTACCTTGTCTTGGCAAAGTTCAGTAGTTGCTTTCTTTTATGTCCTGCTCATCCGGTTTGGACAGCATACTGTCAGCAGCTGAGTGTTGTTGGAGAGCTTTTCTCTCCAGGTCCCACAAGTCCCGCCAGTCCTGGAGCCCACTTATAAAATAAACACACAGACGCTTACATTATTTAAACTGCTTGGCCATTAGCTCAGGCCTATCATTGTCTAGCTCTTACTCTTATATTTAGCCCATTTCTATTAATCTCCACTTTGCCACGTGGCTCGTGGCTTACCGGTACTTTACATCTTCCTTGTCCTGGCAGCGGCTCTAGGCAGTCTCCCCTATCCTTCCTCCTTCCTCCATTCTCCTCCCTGTTAGTCCCGCCTATACTTCCTGTCTGGCTATTGGCCAATCAGTGTTTATTTACATATAGCGATATCCACAGCAGTTGAGGTAAGGGCGGTTTCTTGCTCAGATGTCTAGCTTTGTCACATTGAAAAAAAAACTCCATATGGAAGTTCTTTTATGTCTATCATCCTTTTTTATAGTAAGTTGGTGCTGCCATGAACAGATGTGTCTCACTGTCATGAAAGCCTTGTTTTTAAAACATCTTAAGTGTCATAATATGTAAGTATTTTAAGTGTTTGATAACCATCTCTCTATCTAAAATACAAAATATGTTTAACCTTGGAAACATCCATAACATGCTGAGGGATGTCTTTCTGTATGCTGTGAATATATGTTGTTCTCATTGGATAAAAATTAAGCTTCTTTGGCCTGTGGCAAGGCAGCTTAGAAGCTGGTGGGAAATCCAAGGACAGAGAAAGGAAAGAGAAATGCAGAATGGAGGAGAAGCCAGACTGCTATCCTAGGTACAACATGTAGTGGGATATAGGTAAAGCCATGGAACACATGGTGATACATAGATTAATAGTTATGGGTTGGGTTAAACTATAAGAGCTAGCTAGCAAGAAGCCTACCATAGGCCATACAGTTTGTAAATAAGGTTAAGCCTCTGAATGATTATTTTATATGTGGCTGTGGTACGGGGAGGCTGGGCAGGACCACAGGGCAAGGTGTGACCACAGAAACCTTCCAGCTACAATAACATGAACACAAGTTTGATTGTTATAGATAACTAATAACATACTTTTTTGATTATCCTAAATAGTTTATAATAACAGCTTTTAAGGACTAGAACTATACATTATGTTTTTAAGTGAGCTACATAGGTACAATTCCTTAAACAAGAGTGTATATATATATAGTATTAATAATAATAATAACCTTAAATTTGTATAAACATACAAAAATACCAATGTAAAATATTTTAGATTAATAGCTGTTTTTACTCTAAAACTAGATTCAATAATTCAACTACAGATGGGCTTGGGGAGCTCTCTGGTGATATAGCTTCTTGGAATTTGTTAAAGCAACTGTAAGGAATACTTCATCAATGATCACATAATGTTCATGACATCTGAAAATAACCCCAGAAATCTCATTTATTTAATAAGCTGGATTTATATGTAAACATTTTTTTCATTTTGTCATTGCCTTTCCTATTTTAGGTGAGTAGACCACAATCTCCAGTAAAAATCTTGCAAAAATTCTGTATTTGGTATTTCTTTCTGTACTCTATATTCTGTTCCATTTTAATGTGTGTTTGTGAGCCAGTACCATGAAGCTTAGATCACCATAGTTTTGCAATATAATTTGAAATTAGAAAGGCAATACCCACAGTTTAATCTTTTTCTTTCTCATGATTACTTTGAAGACTTGAGGTCTCCTTGAGTACCATAAAAATTTCCTATCTTGGATCTCTGAGTGCAGGTTTTTTCCATTTATTTATTTATTTATCATTTATGTATTTATTTATTTATTTATTTATTTATTTATTTATTTATTTGGTTGCTGGAGGACAAGTTCATATTATGCTATCTGTACTAGTCTTAGTCTCCTAGGCCCAAAAGTTCTTACTTCAGTTTCCCAGTTTCTTGGATTGTGGGTATGTGTCACTTTTTCCATTGAGAATACATCTTTAAAAGCTCAAAACTAATAGGCACAACATCATATAACTACAGAGAAAAATTGATATTGAAGAAATAAGACTTTTCTTTGGGATATTTTTATTATTCATGCATTCTCTCTAGACTTTCCTGATCTGTCACATTTCACCTCACTTCCTATCGAAGGGTTTCTGAGTCAGGTAATAAAGTCAGCACTGTATAGTGAGAAACACTGCAGGACCACAGAAAAGAACTGAGCAGATAAGAAGTAAGTGAAAGGAAATAAATTGGATCTAACCATATTCAGAACATGAATCAATCAATAATGAAGACAATTTAGTAAATTAAACAGAAATTTTTGGAAAAAATATAACATCTGGTAGCTATAGTTTCCTTCTCTCTCTTGGACCACATGGATATGAGTGTGCCTTCGTATCCTTAAACCAGAGATTCTCTTTTTACAATGACAAATTAAACTTGTAAAAATGTGCCTTGAACAATAGCAAAATGAGTTTGACTGGATTTGAATTATTGTATTGGGTTTGTAGAAGCAGTAACTTATAAATAAATAATATTCTATTTTTATATCCATTAGTGCATATTACCATATACCATTATTTAGAAGGTACTAAGGGGACAGCAAGATGGCTCAGAGCATATAAATGCTCTCTTCCACATCTGAAGGCAAAGGTCCATCTCCTGAATCCATATAGTAAAAGACAACAGACTCCTAAAAATTGTTCTCAAAGTTCCATATATGTGCCCCACAAGCATACATAAAAGTAAATAAACAGCAGCAAAAATGTAAAATTAAAATAGAGTATTTCATAATGTCTGATAAAAGTTGGGCTGACCAGTGACAGAGATACAAAACAACAAATAAACACATAACATAGACACTAATATTCTGTGTGCTAATATTCTTATCATTACATTATTAAATTATTATTAAATATAAAAGATTTAATTGCATCCAATGTACTATAGTGAAACAATATTTGAATAAGTAAAGTTTATGGAACAATATCAGCACAGGAAGGACAATAAAAGAAGTTAATGATCACTGATATGCATAAACATGCTAATTTGTATATATCTGAGCTGAAATTTCTGTGGTTTGGGTTAAAGTAAGAGTAGAAACGTGACAATTTAAAAGTGTTCTTAAAATAGTAAATAAAAAATTAAAAAATAATTGCCCTTATTGGCCACGAAGCCCAACAGTCTCCTCTCTCACTGTCCCTGAAGATATTTGTATAAGAAAACACTGTATAATTGCAGATCATATTCTTCAAAGTGCCGTTGTAATAAATAAATCTTAAATCTTAAGTATTATATGAATTCTAATGTGTATGTGTTTCACAACATCAAAACAATGAGATGAAATCCAATTAAATAATGGCAAACCCCATTCAGACCAAAAGGCTAAATAATCACAATTTGAAGCACTTTATCACTTGGCTTGTTCAAGGTCAAAGCTATGCCAAAGACAGATGAGTATAGATTGATAATAGATACACAGTAGATGACAGATATAAGAAGATAGTAATAATGTATATGTAGATTAAAGATGATAGATAATAAATAGTTTTAAAGTTATATATTTGGATGATTACTATTACTATTGTACTGACACAAAGGCACTATATATTTTATCCAAGAAACAACTGTCAATAATCATAAATCAGATTGGGATAGTGTGATGCTGACAGTGTGCTGTAAAAAATAGAATTGAGTTCAACAGTCTTCCAATCTATTCTCACTTTTAATTATAATTTTCTTTTGTATTCATCCTTTAGTGAAGATTTTAATTCTTTAGTGAAATCAATAATCTTTTTAGAGTTTGACTTTATTTTCTTCAAATCAGGACACCAACTAACTCTGGTTATTGCACATAAAATACTGAAACAGCAATGACTGTTGTTTGAATTCGATACCAGATAAATTTTGGCTAAATATGTGAAGGATGGGGACAGAGAAATGGCTCAGGGGTTAAAAGCACTCACTACTCTTGCAGAATATCTAGGTTCCCACATGGTACCTCACAATTGCCTTTAGTTCAAACTCCAAGGGAATTAATTCTCTCTTCTGGCCTCTTCTACACTAGGCATGTGTGTGATTCACATACATATATAAAAGCACAATAGTCATACACATAAAAATAACAATATCTCAATTAAATACCACATACTACCAAATAAAATCCTCATACCAGGAATGGGGTATCTCCTTTTGAGTTGTCCAATAGATTCTTTTAGACTCCTCCCTAAACAATATAGGTTATTGCCAATGCTCTGGTGAGATTCTCCAGAACTTGATTTCATGACCTTATTGTTAAAGACACCAGAGCCTTAATAATATTTTAAAACTTGCCACATTAATGGCTTAATCATAAATATTAGCATACATATTATATAGTTTCCTGAGCTGCACCATGAAAGAATTCTACTGCATAGAAGAAGAAAATAAACAAAAACCTGTCATCACAAACAGGAAAATAATTAGGTGATAGATTACCTGGTCCCCACCTAGTCATAGCCTGGCATTATAAATATGTATGTTAGAAAAAAATTCTTTTGCTTTGCACTTGTATCAAAGTAAAATCAAGGGAGTGCATGACAACACATTTTAAACAGAGGTTTATCTGCAGATTAGAAAGAATTGAAGTAGCTGTATCCAGTATCATTGCTGGTTTTCTATTTGCATTCAGTGGCTTGAACTTATTAGATCTTTTGTAGTGTCTTTGTAGATGATTGTGTATATAGACCCTTGGGACATCAAAAATCTTTTAATAACATTTGAGAAATTATAGGCAGTTATATATAAGATGTAACATATATAGAAATGTGTTTTTCTCTGTACTTATCCAGCAAGGAAACATTGTAACAGTTAATGTGTTGTTAATAATTTATTCATCATCCCATTCCTGATGCCAACCACTGGATGTGTCACTTTTATGAAATCAGCAGTCATCTACTGAATTGTTTTTCAAGTTACTGCACTGGATAAAAGGTAAATCACTGAGCAAGAAAGCATCTGTAAGCTACCTTCCATAAACACATCCTTTCCCAAGTACATGACCTGGAAACACTTTTTTTTTAATTTGGATAAAACATACACTCTTTGTGTTACAGGAGAAAGGACATCTTATTTTTAAGTTAAAAGAAAAGGATTATTTCATGTATTTCTTCTAAGGAAGCTTTTCAGGAATCAAACTATGGTAAAGTTGATGGAAAAGCCTGGTGTCCCATTCCTACTTTCCAGACCTATGACATTTCTTCATTGAATGCACATTCCTAAACAATGACCCCACAATTATGAGGAACACAAGGCATTGTGTTACCTGATGGGTTACCTTAAGTGTGCATTTCACCATGTTTCCTGGATAAAAGCTTTAAATCAAAGAATCCTCCAACTTTTCTAGTTAGGCAGTACAACAGCAATCACTGCTAAGAAATTAGACATATACTTCCACACCTCAACAAAATTAAAACAAGCTTTCATGTTATCCTCATATTAAATTGTAATGTTTATAGAAGTACATATTAGAGTATATTTCAGTCCAAAGATTCTGAAATTTAAACTATCACACAAAAATAACAAGACACAATTTGAACATTCTGTTTACTTTTTCCTATCTTCATTGCCCAAATGGATTGATTTAGTAACTATCCATTATTTTAAAGTGCCATAAGAGCTTAAACAGGCCCATCATCAAAAACATAGTTTCCAGCTGCTAGCTGCTAGCTGCTAGCTTCTGGGACATTGGGAGATCAGATCCTGGCTTTTAATGTTTGTCTTCTCATTAAGACCCACACAATGGATTTTCTCCAAAATTATTGAAAATGAAAAGATTCACTGAAAATGAACACATGTAAGAAATCCCTGCCTTTGCACTCTTATGTCTATGAGCTGAATTCTTCATGTCTATACAACAGTCGTTAAACCACAAATAATTGGTTTATTGTTGGACATTTCAGATTCAAAAATCTTTAAAACGAGAATAGTAATATTGGCCTTGCAGATAGTAAGCTAGTGTGGTAATAGGCTGCAATGTCTGATACTTTGTCAGTAAATATTATCTATCTTTCATTTTACACAACCAGCATTTGAATGCTTAATACATATTAATCTTCAAGGTTCTGATATGCTAAAGGTGAAGATGAGAAAGTGAAATAAAATCTTTACTGTGAGAGTGAGTTCAAATTTGATTCATATTAGCTGTATGGCTTTGAGCCTGTTAGCCTTCTGACTAATAAACTAAAACATAGATCCAATTTTGCTGACTATATCCTTATGTTCCACACTTCACTTGTTATTATTTCAAACATTAAATCTCTTACAATCTTTTTTCACTGTTCAGTCAACCCCTGGAACATTGGACTGATAAGGAATAAATAGTCAAATCACAAACAGAATTTATGCATGCTTCAGTATTTTAATATCAGAAATGTGAATCAAAATAGTGTATAATCTATAAGATTCTGACAATATTAAAAGTTTTAAACATCACTTAAGATCTCAGAAATGTTATTACATTATTAAAAATGGTGGCATTTTCTTGCCATTAATTAATTTATTTTTCTTTGCAAATTCAGTCACTGGTTTTAGTCAATTCTATTTCTGAGAGGAAATAAACAGTTAAATTTTTTAGGGAAATCCACAGACAAGAAATGTCAATAATTTGTTACTAAGAATTACAATGAAATGGCACACTCATTGTTATTACTAAATAGTAGCCTATTGTACTGCTGACATCTTATAGTAACTCTCACACAGAGGCTTTGTTCTGATTCTCAATCTATGTGTTGTTAATTACTAGGTACCTACAACCAAGTACATTCATCATTCAATACCATTCAACATTAGCTTCCCATCACTCAACATTAGATTCATGCCATTCAACAGCATTCATTATCAACTTCTCTAAAAGGTGGATATTATTACAGTTCCACAAATGTTTCCAATCATCCTCTGAAAAGTGTGTCTGGAATGTTTCAATCACCATGATTCCTCCACTTCTCTTTTCAGAAACGTAATTTCTGTTGAAAAGAAGACTAAACAGAAATCCTTCCATGTGAGCACCATGAAATACCAGATTTCCTGTTATGAAGAGATCTATGTTGGGTTTATCTACTGTCTTTGTTTTGATATTCTTAATATTTTATTTTAATCTTTCCTTCGTCTTACATCTTATGTGACCACAAACTAGCACTTAATTTGATATATTTTCAATTTTTTATAATTCATTCCCATTTCCCTACCCCTTCATTTAGGCTAAGTTAATCACGGTAGCTATAGTTGTTATTCTGTATTCATTGTTCTGATGGTAACTTTATGACAGTTTGACTGAGGGATGTCCAGATAGGTAGTAAATATTATTTCTGAGTATGTCTTTCAGGATTTTTTTGCAGAGATCTTTATTTGAACTTGAAGACTGTTAAGGAATATCTGTTCTGAATGGTGTTGGAAGGCAGTAGCCAGCTTGTTGAAGACACAAGCAAAAAGTAGATGGAAAGGCCGGGCGGTGGTGGCGCACGCCTTTAATCCCAGCACTTGGGAGGCAGAGCCAGGCGGATCTCTGTGAGTTCGAGGCCAGCCTGGGCTACCAAGTGAGTTCCAGGAAAGGCGCAAAGCTACACAGAGAAACCCTGTCTCAAAAACCAAAAAAAACAAAACAAAACAAAAAGTAGATGGAAGGTAGCAGTCCTTCTCTGTTCAGACCTTCTACCTTCAGACATAAGGGTTGCAGTGTACAGGACGTCACAATTCCAGAATCCCAGCCACCACTTCTCCTTTGTCCAGGCCTTTGACTTTACATTAGGGCCTAAACCACTGGGTCCTTGGTTCTCTCAAAATTTGAGATATGTGCCGAGTGGTGGTGGCACACACCGTTAATCCCAGCACTTGGAGGCAGAGCCAGGTGAATCTCTGTGAGTTTGAGGCCATCCTGGTCTACAGAGCTCCAGGACAGGCACCAAAACAACACAGAGAAACTCTGTCTCAAAACAAACAAACAAACAAACAAAAACAAAAAACAAAAAAATGGGATATGCACTAAATTATTCCACCAGTTTCCCTGTTCTTTCCCTTGCAAAAGATAAATATAGAATTCCTCAGCTCCACAGAAATATGTAATAGCTCTCACATAAAGTAAATATTTTATAAAGAAGCTCTCTATTATAGAAGTGAGAAATGTTCCAAAAACTCAGTGGGTGTTTGGGACTTTGACAAATACTGATCCACATACATGCATGCATATTATAATACATATATACACATATGGTATCTACATTTATCCCACATACCATTATACCTGCATATCCATACATATCATATAGTAAAATCTAATATGTATGTTAGGTACTATAAAATACTAGTAATAAAATAGAATAGATATAATAATGAACTAAAATCAAATCAAGTGAGAATGTTCTAAGAGTATTTTCCGGTAATATTAATGCCATCTACTACACCACACATGTTTTCCTTTTCTCTGTGAGTCAGAAAACTTTAACTTTTCACTTAAAGGATGTGTCTAACAGCTTCACTTGGCTTTGTTAAAATTTCATCAAAACTAATCTTGTTCTTTAGGGGCATTATAAAGTATGGATAACTGAAACACCAAGACTGGGCTACTGAGAGAGGCTCAGATTACAGCTAACGAATAGGTAGCCCGCCCAGCATAGAGCAGTGACACAGTGGGAAAATAGATAGAATTCCATGACATGAGAGTCCTTCACAGTTTTCACAGCACAGCACAATTTAAAACCCAAAAAAATTTATTTCATCATAAAGTTTGCAGGGAAATGGATGGACCTAGAAATGATAGTACTGATGGAGATAACACAGATTCAGAAAGACAAACTCCACATGGTCTCAGCCATATGCAGTCCCTAGCTCTAAGTTCTCAGTTGTTAGTGTGTAACATGGAGCAACCACAGAAACCAGGGAAGTGTAAAGGGACCATGGCTGGACAGGGGATTCTGAGAGGGGATAGCAGTATACAGGTGATATGAAGGGTGAATGGAAAAATGGGGAGGGAAGTCACAAGTAGGAAATGAGGTCAAAACTGAAAAGGAGAGAAGAAAGTCAAAGAACACTAAAGTTGCTTAATAAATCCTTAGTGAGTCTTATTACTTTATATTTACCTAAAATTATACACAATATACACAAGTTTACACATATATGCATATATTGATTAAAGGAACTTATGCCACTTGGGCTGACAATGCCCCTCACAAGAAACACAGCATAATAAAAACCCCAGTATCAGGCATGACAAGTCTCCTTTAGAATGATAATCAGGGTAGTGCAAGTGACTCCCAAAATAAAATAGAATAATGTTCTTGCCTTTGGTTGCCTCTCAGATGTTGAATGTAAGTCACATCTATTGAAGACCCTATTGTATACTTAGGACACAGGACTTAGAGGATTTGAGCTGTCTCTATCCTAAAAGCCATCTTTCCTATGATCTAGTACCCATGGTACCAGAAAATATTTTTCATGATGGCAATAGAGGAAAGTAATTAACTGCTGGGGATGCTGTGAATGTGTGGCTCTGATTGATTGATTGATAAATAAAACACTGATTGGCCAGTAGCCAGGCAGGAAGTATAGTATAGGCAGGATAAGCAGAGAAGAGAATTCTGGGAACAGGAAGGCTGAGTCAGGAGTCACCAGCGAGACACAGAGGAAGCGAGATGTAAAAGTACCGGTAAGCCATAACAAGAAGCCTGTCATGGCCATACAGTTTATAAGTAATATAAGTCTTTGTGTGTTTATTGGAGTCTGAGCAGCTGCGGCCTGAGCGGGACTGGAGAAAACTCCAGCTACAATTAATAGTTCTACCCAGCAGTGGCACCATGAATCATGACAATGACCAGCATTGCAAGGTATCTGTAAAGGTGCAAACATGACATTCACATGCTGATAGTAAACAACTCTGCAATCAGAATTAAGACCCACTCAACAAGAGGTAAGCCATGCCTATTACTGGGAATGTAGCCAATTTCTTAGGTCTTTTGAAGTCATAGACTTAGAAGAAAATTGACTACTGCCACTATTGGCTAGATCAGCCTAATTCTTAATTCTGTCCTAAGTCTTATCTTTATACTCAAAGATAAGTGTAGCTATACCTCTCATCAAAGCAACTTCTTACAGAAATGGAGACCATCAAAGAAAACCACACTTGGACATAATACAGAGATCAATGTATCATGGGGCTCCTAGCCGCACTGGATACAACTACATTAAAGCTGCTGAACAAATGGCTGAAAGAATGTCATGGAAGAAGGGTCTAAAATAATGTGAGAATTGAAATACTAGGAAGTCTGCTGTGGAACAGTCTTTCCTAGAAAGTACTATATAAACAAAGCTCAATAAATAGATACAACTGTTAGCTAAATAAAAGTAGAAGTTGAAACCACAAATAAGGGAAATCATTGTACATGCATTTTTTTCTGTCTTTCTGTAGAACACTCACTAATAAAATGATATTCTCATCTTATACTATAAGTTTCAATCAGTATGAATATGTATCTACACTGAATGCCTATTCCAAAGTAGAACACTACTGAACTTCATAAAGTTGATATAAATGTTCAGACACAAAAATGGCTCTCTCTCAATGTCTACATTTTTTTACTTTTATTGTATATGTTATATACTTTTATTGTAATTTTCTGTAAATGGTTCTTATTGTACCTAATTTAGAAGTTCCTTAAAAATGGGAACCACTGGTTGTTAGATGGTTTACATAGATCTATCAGCTATGAGAGACTGTCACAGAGTTTTAGTTCAATCATTAAATTTTCAGAATTGTAAGTAATTATATTACTCTTCTATATTTGCTTATAACAATATAAGCAACATGAAAATAGCCTGAGATGTTCTACACTAAACTTCTATTTCTTAGAAAGAAGAAAAGAGAAATACTTATCTGGGATAGAATATGGATAAAAACATAAAATATATACACAAATAATATTGTAATAAGATCAGTCTTTGACATGCTGAGTTTGCCTTTTTACCTCTTAGAATTTATGGTGCTTATTAGTTTTAACTCTATAAAGTCATGGTGTGGTTCTCATTAGTTTTTTATGGAAGTGTGCTAAAAGGAACTACATTTTCTAACACCCTCTTTAACTTTCTCAAATGCCATTCATTTTAGTTCAGGAAGGTCATTTCCATTGCTTCAAACTCTTTTGTCCACAGGGCTAAAGAGTCTTAATGAATCATTAGGGAAGCCATGGACAGTACAAAGCCCTTGGTTCTACCCAGATCTCTGTTGTAGGAATCTGCAGAAAATGTAAAGCATCATAAAGAAAAAAAAAGTGCAGTGAGAGATTCATGTTACTGTTGTGTCTGACTGACCCGTATAGTACATCTGCCCAAACACAGCTTTACTTTGCACATGGGATACAGGATCTTCCTCCACCTTGTCTAGATATGAACCCCAGTTTGTCTCTCAGATCCTACATAGTGGTTAGAGCAAAAACAACATAACATGAAGATTAAACACAAAATATATGTTTAACGTTTAATAATATTCATATCAATGCTTTAAAAATGTATGTATTTTATAGATAGTTCTGTTCAAATGACCTTAAATTATTTATTGTAATATAAAATATAAATGCTGTTTGCATTATTAGATTTTCTTGAATATTCCAAGAGAAATACCAAACCAAGAAGCTTTGAAGAGTCTTCATGCCACACAGCAAGCAGTGTCTCTTTCTCTTCATGCCCCTCCTTAGGATCATCCTTGATGATAACATTATTTGAATATTGTTTTAATTGTGATGGTTTTGACAAGCTGCACTGCCAAGCATCTTATTTAATGTTGACATAATTATTAGCAAGAATCAATTTTTCTAAAAACTGATTCATCGATTAGTTCTTCATCAAAGAAAATAAAGCTGCAAGGAATGTAATTAAAATCTGATAGCTACTGATGACAGCTGAAGTTTGATCTATGTTGTATTACAAATGGGTAGAGTCTTATAGCTTATACTCAGATTGCATTTCTGTTACTCACCTTTGCAGAAAAGCCAATATTTAATTTTTATTGCTTATCTAAATTGCTTAATAGTTGTTTGTTTTAATTTGTTATTCTAGCAACACTGTCCCATTTGTGTTAATTAATAATGACTTAAGCATCACAGAACACATGCCTGGTAAATACCCTTACTTTAAAAGTGTAAAATATGAATTAGACATTCTACAGAAAGGCAAAAAAAAATTCCCTCAAATAAATACACACTTTAGAAAAAATATGTTTTCTTAGATTTGACTTGATTCAGATTGCTGTCCTGCTTCAGGGATCTAATTGTTTTGACTGATATTTGTTTGGGTAACATGTGTTTTTTGTATGTTTATCTTAAATGTTTTGTTGAAAAGTGGACATTTTAAATGGCATGATGCAGATACTCAGAATTTAGCATGTTTGCATGTATGCTTGTGTAACATGCTCTTACCTACTTCCAATTATATATTTTTATTGTTGTGGATGCAACAACATAGGGGCTTACAGAGGCTGAACATACAACCAGAGAGCCTGCATGGAACTCACCTAGGCCCTCTACATATGTAGTTGTATAGCATGGTCTTCTTATGGGATTCCTAATAATGAGATCAGGGCTGTCTCTGATTCTTTTGTGGGTTTTTGGAACCCTTTCCTCCTACTGAGTCACCTTGTACAGCATTAATAGGAGAGGAGGTGCCTGATCTCACTGCAACTTGATATTCCATGGCTGGTTGATATCCATGGGAGTCCTGCCCTTTTCTGAAGAGAAAGAGGAGGAATAGATTGGGTATAGAGGGCTGGGGGGGGGGGGGGGGGAGGGGGAGGAGAGGAAGGAAGGGAAAAATTGGGCAGAATATAAAATAAATAGATAAAAATAAATTTTTAAAAGAAAAGGAAGAGGAAGGAGGAGAAGGAGAAGGCATAGAAAGCTGTGTGGAGTATGCCACTAAGCAGCACTCTTTCATGTCCTCTGTGTCAGCAGCTGCCTCCAGGTTACTGCCCTGTTTCAGTTCCTGTCCTGACTTCCTTTGATGAAGAACAATGATATGGAAGTGTAAGACAAATAAACCCTTTCCTCTCCAACTTGCTTTTTGGTTATGGTGTTTTGTTGCTCCAATAGAAACCCTAACAAAGACCATATGTATAGCCTTTGAAATCTGTTGAATATTTGCAGATTTTTAAGTCCCAGACGAATATTTTACTCTGAAGATTGCTTTTTTGTAGTGGTATTTGCTCTGCCCATGACCTTGGGCTATAGGGCCCAAAGGAGGCAATACTTCCTGCCTTTGTATGTGACCTCTTATAAAGGGTCATGTGACCTTTCTCCAGCTCCTTATAAGAGGTCAGTACAACAGCAGGAAGCACTGCCTCCTTTGGGCCGTATAGCCCAAGGTCATGGGCGGAGCAAACACCAGTACAGTTGTTTGTTTGTTTGTTTTGTTTTTTAGCATTGGCTTTGTTGCTTTCTTGTTTGTTTGTATGTTTTGGCAACGGTCTTATTTGTTTCAAATATTTAACTGCCACAGAAAAAAGGAGAAAAAAGGAGAAAAATACAGTATTATTAGCTCTTTACTGAGCTAAATGTCAGGCAAAATAAAAGGAAGACCTACAATTGGAGTTTTTTATTGTACAACGGGTTCAATTGTGACAATCCCCAGGAATGGGATGCTTTATTTATTTTTTCAAATCGTCCTGTCCCTTCCAATTATACCCTGCTGCTGGATCCCATTGTGACTGCAGGACTGCTGGGTTTCAGAGATTACAGGTCCACAGCAAATTAAACATTACCATACTTACTGTTCTGCCTGGGATACAGTCATACTTTAAATAAATATATGACAGTTTCAAGATCATTGAATATTTTCTAGAGTTCTGAAAAAAAGTTTAGAAATGATGTAATGTTCTTTTAATTTTATGATTAAAGTTTTTAAGACACAGCACTCATTCTGGAAGCATATTCCTTATTATAATAATTTTTAGCTTTGTGTGTGCGTGTGCATGTGTGTGTGTGTGTGTGTGTGTGTGTGTGTGTGTGTGTGTGTGTGTGGTTAGGAGTAATGAGAATAGCCTTACACTGGAGTTAAGAAATCCTTGATGCAGTGCTGGAGAGCTGGTCTGAAGTATGCATACCACTCTTGCTGATGACCTTAGTTCAATTGTCAACATTCATGTTTGGTGCTCACACAGCATGTAATTCCAGTTTTAAGGAATCCGATTTTGTCCTCTGGCCTCTGATGGTGTTTATATTCAGGTATACACAAAGATACACACAGTTTAAAATATAACAAGTCCTCTTTTTTTTTTTTAAAGGAGAAAAACCCTGGATAGAATGTAGGCAGTTGATTCATGGAACATGTAAGGTATTTTTATCCAACTTCCATCTTTTTCTCTAGAATTTTAATTCGTAAGTAGCTTTTTTTTTATGTATACTAGTCATTTGGCTACAAAGTATCAATGCAATGTAATTGATGGAAAATAGAATACATGAGACTGTAAGGAAAAATGCCTCATTGAAATGTATTTTTTTTGCAGTTAGCAATGATTAATTGATGAGAGATCAAAGATGAAGAAAATATTCTGACCCTTTGCTCTAGCTTCACTTTCTGTAACTTATTCCTTGGCCAAATTGTATCATAGTCAACTTTCACATTTTTAAGAAATTTAGCCGGGCAGTGGTGGCGCACGCCTTTAATCCCAGCACTTGGGAGGCCGAGGCAGGCAGATCTTTCTGAGTTTGAGGCCAGCCTGGTCTACAGAGAGAGATCCAGGAAAGGAGCAAAGCTACACAGAGAAACCCTGTCT
>CABHPH010157145.1:26496-62258 GCA_902168325.1 Peromyscus nudipes
CCAATTTGTATCATAGTCAACTTTCACATTTTTAAGAAATTTAGCCAGGCAGTGGTGGCGCACGCCTTTAATCCCAGCACTTGGGAGGCAGAGGCAGGCAGATCTTTCTGAGTTTGAGGCCAGCCTGGTCTACAGAGCGAGATCCAGGAAAGGAGCAAAGTTACACAGAGAAACCCTGTCTTGAAAAAAAAAACAAAAAACAAAAAACCCTACCACCCTGCACCTCGGTTCTGTTTCTTTCCACTGCTCACTAAGTTGCTTTTACTGACCTCTCAGCTTTCTGCAACTGAAGAAGAACCCTGAGCACCCAGCCTCTGCTCAACAGTACAGTGAGAGACAATCTCCCTTCACTTCAGTTTATTCCCAATCATTTTCATGTAATCTCCCCATCTCCTCTGAATGAGAGGAAAATGAACTCCACCAATATATTAAAACCTCAAAGTTGAGAGGTGAAGCTTTAAGAATCTCCCCGAGTCAAGAAGGAAAGCAAAAAATGGTATGAGCCAATGCTTCTGCATAAGTGACACAGGTACTCCGGGTACTCCATTTGCACTTTGGTCACCAGCTCATCTACCTACCACAATTGCTACATGCATTCACTTCTACCCTTGGGTCATAGAGAAGGCATGGAAACCCAAGGGCTTCGTAAGCTAATAAGTTATAGAGATAGGCTCAAACCCACTTTTGTGTGAATCTTGTCTATTCTGTTATGAATCTTCCCCCCCTCTCGAATTCTTTATTTTAACTAATGTATACCCTCAGTCGACCATATAGTTAAGCTCTAGTTGACCACTTGATTGTGTAAAAAGAAATAACTTTCTGTTTTAGTAAGGAATTTCTTCAATAAGGCAATATAGCTACTGTAAAATAGTTCAGCCATCCAGAATCTAATTATTTAATAAACAAAATATAATATACACAGTACCCACTAAGGAAAGTGGAATTTCAGAATTCTTGTTTTCTGCAAAACAACTTGCACTTTTTGGTTGTTTCTAATGGTGCTTTAGATAACAGTAATATTAGGTAGCACTTACATGCTTTTGAATTTATTTTGCTTAAATTAATTGCAGAATAATATACAATGAGGACTGGTTATTTTAATTTCACATTAAAGTTAACTTCATAAAACCACTATAAGGTAAAGGCAGGATATTCTAGACCTTACAGACACCTCATCAAGCAGGTGTACCCTTGACAAATAAGTGTGTGAGAAGTATCTTCAGCACTTGAAAAATACTGCCAAAATCAATATAACCAAGGATGGATTTGTTTTGGTTCATAGTCATAGGGTACAGTCTACCTAGAAAGGAAGTCATCACAAAGAAGGCATGAGACAACAGCTCACAACACTGCATTGATCATGAAGACGTAGAGAGAGATGGAATTTGGTACAGCTTTCTTTTAATTCCTTTTAATTCAGTATAGTTCCTAGTCCACTGCAAGGTGTCACTAATTGCAGTTAAGAGAGATCTGTTCAGTTCAATTATTCCAATCTAAACTATTTCTTATCCCCATGGCCAGAAATTTGTTCACTATGTAATTTGAAATCCTCTCAAGTTGAAGTCAATATTAACCAACAGAGATCACTTGTATCATATATCATCATGGAAATGACAATTAAAATAACAACTACTCAGATCTATTAGAAAGACCATGGACCAGAACTGACAGCACCAAATGGCAGACAGTTTGTGTAACAACAGAAATGCTCATTCATTCCTGGCAGAACTGCAAAAGGGTAGGGTGACCTTGGAAGTCACATTGCAGTTATCACACAACTAAGCCTACATTTGCCACATGTTTCTTGATCTCTAGCAAGGATGCTAAAAGCATAACTCCACAAAAGCCTAACACACACTTAAATTGAGTTCATTCACAGTGGCCAAAACTTGAAAGCAACCAAGATATTCTTTGATATATTAGGCTATAAATACCCTCTCATATATCCTGACAAAGGAATGTTGTTCAAAGTTAACAGAGAAAGGAGCCCTCAAATACTGAAAAGACAAGAAAGAAATTTCAATGCATAATAGTTAAGTCATAGACTCTCCTTTAAAGGCTTCAATACATGCAATTCTAGCTATATGAAGTTCTAGAAAAGGCCCCCATGCTGTGTGTCTTAGTAGGGGTTTCTATTGCTGTGATGAAAAACCATGACCAAAGCAAGTTGTGGAGGAAAGGGTTCACTTAGCTTGTGCTTCCACATCACATTTCATCATCAAAGGAAGTCAGGACAGGAACTCAAGCAGAGCAGGAACCTGGAGACAGAGACTGATGCAGAAGCCATAGAGACCTGCTGCTTACTGGCTTGTTCCTCGTGACTTGCTCACCCTGCTTTCTTATAGAACCCAGGACCACCTGCCCATGGATGTCTCTACCCACAAAGGAATAGGCCCTCCCCATCAATCACTAATTTTTAAAATGCCATACAGACTTGCCTACAGCCTGATAGTAATCAGCCATTTTCTCAACTGAGGCTCCCTCCTCTTTAATGACTTTACCTTGTAACAAGTAGACATAAAACTAGCCAGTACACTGTGGAATTCTAGAGAAAATTTATCAGTGAAAAGAGTAGAAGGATTGTTAGTTGTCAGGAATTGGTAAGAAGACCACAGAATCTGAGTGTAAAGAAAATACTAGGGATTACTTTGTAATGGTGAGTGTTCATTCTAATGTCTAGAATAATGTGCAGCATCAACGATTCTGCCTGCATAAGCTATAGCACTGAGATGATAAGGACATCAATAACACATGTACTGCTGTGGTAGGGGTGTTATTTAATACTATGGGTTATACATATATGGGAGCAAGGGTTATATTGAAAATGTCAGATATCTCTTAATTTTGCTGCCAAATTGAAGGCATAATAAAAAAAAAAGTCTTAAGAAAATTTGCCAGTTGTGTTTTCCAGGTTGCACGTTTTATATTCTGATCATCGATTTGTGAGTTCTCACTATCCTCAGACCAGTTAAGAAATGGAGATGTGGCCCAGTGGTGGTGGCGCACGCCTTTAATCCCAGCACTTGAGAGGCAGAACCAGGCAGATCTCTGTGAGTTCACAGCCAGCCTAGTCTACAGAGCGAGATCCAGGACAGGCACCAAAACTACACAGGGAAATCCTGTCTCAAAAAAAAATCACAAAAATAAATAAATAAAAAAAAATAAACAGATAAATAAATAAATAAATAAATAAAAATAATAAAAAAGAAATGGAGATTCATAATTAGGCCTTTATCTTTTTTCTGATAATTGTAAATATTTTAAGGTACTTACTATGTTTCTCAGCTTAATACTTTTATTGATTTATGAGTTTTGTTTGACTTTACTACATTTGAACTATACTCATTCTCATTGCGCATATGGTTAGAATTTATTTTCTAGGTATATAAATCCTAATAGATCTAAACAATGCTGCTAGCCTGAATGACCATTCACTGTCAGTGTGGTGTTTGGAGAAGTAGAAGTTATTAACATGAAGTCTGACATAAATACTTAGTTAGTAAATACCATATTCAGGATTATGCAAATTACATGTCTGTACTATCATCATAAACATGGCTGTGACTCCTATAATTTGTTCAGGAAGCCAGGTATTCGGGATTTTGACATTTAGATTTATAATCTATTGAAGTTCATGTATACATATGTTTTGATGTAAATGTTCAAATCCTTATTTCTCTATCCTGAGTCCCATTTGTTTAAAAATCTTTCTTTCGTTGTTGAATTGCATTAGAGCAAGGAGTGAAAACAAACTGAACATATTTAGGGCTTTATCCTCTGTCAATTGTCCTAGTAAAACTTTATCTTAATTAAAATAATGTAGAAAACTGGTTGGATAGGTCTCTAAAACCTTGTATTTTTATTATTATCTTCTAATCATAGTTGCTTTATATACTCCAAATCATTCTTACTTTCAGGTAAATTTTTGGAATGGCTTTATGAATTTCTTTGTGAAATGAAACCCCAAAGAGCTTTTGGTTACAATGGTTTTGGATTAGCGTAGAAATGTTTTTGAGAAATGACACAAAATAGAATATTCCAATCTATGAATATAATAAACCATTAATAATTTTGATCTTAAAAGTCTCTTCATGAACATAGTCTATTTAATCATTTGAGTCTACTATGTCTTTCAAGTATAGCATACAGTATAGGTATTTTTGGACATAAATCATTAAATTAACTCTTGTCTGTTAATTAATCTAATACATTAATTTAGTTAAATTAATCCACTTTTGATGTCACGTTGTAAATTTTCTTTTCAGTTTCAATTATGACAATAAAGTTTTTGTATTTTCTGAGCACTTAGCTAAACATCATTCTCTATTCTGTAATTTTTTTAAACATTGGATGAGTCTTTTAAATAAACTGTGGATTTACTCATAAACTAGTGAAGATATATAAGTTTACAGTAGCCCTTATTAATTTCAGTCATCATTCAATGTTGACCTGCCTCAGATTCTGATTTGGATATTCCCTCTCGTGAGAAATGCCAATGAGCTGAATCAGAAAGACCAAATATTTATTTCTGTTATTTTGTCTTCTTTGATTGTTAGGGCATAGGTAATGATCAATGCTAAGTCAATTACTTTCAACCATGCAGGATTTTAATTTGAAGCAATTTTTCAAGAAGTACAAGAGGGTATGAGAGATGGATAATTAATTTTGCCCACAGGGACAGTGGCAGACAAATTAAGTTTGCAGAGCAAAATGTCTACAAAAGGCAGCAATCATCCCAGTGCTACCTGCTGACAAAGTGTGAGTCAGGGCTCTAGGTCACACTGATCTCTCCACATGTGCTCTGTGAGGGGGTGTGTTGTTCCTCTGCCCTCTTTTTTAACAATTTCATAAACTTTATTCTCTTTATTTTTGGTGGGTTCTATATTCATTTTGTATTGTTACCAAGTCCTTGGCTTCATGGCACCTGTATAAAAATTAAATAAGAGAAACAAAAGCTCAGTCATAGTGCTTGCCCCAACATAAGCAAACAGAAAAAAAAATGAAATCAGATGTCTTTCACTTTGTTAAAAAAAATATTTCATTCTTAGTTTTTGTTTAGATTCATATTTTGAATTAGATTGTCCAATTTAAAGAATGGGTATCTTGCATAAATAAATTCAGAGTAATTAACATCTTTTAATGAATAATTACATCTTCCCCTAATTAGAACAGTATTTCCTATAGTTACAACGGATAAAAAGGGGGTTCCAAACTTACCTAACAATGTAAAATTTTATAAAGCCAAAATTTCTCATACTCCAAAAAGCTCTAAATATATATCAATATCTGTAAAAAGTAAATAAATAAAATGTCACTTCCTGAAAGGCAACTTTGAGAGGGCAGTAACATGACTCAGTGGTAAACTACTTCTCTAGAACACAAGGGGCCTTGGATTTGATTTCTAGAACATTAAAAGAAGAAATAAGTAAATAAAGCATCTTAAGCTAAAGATTATTAGAAGGAATACAAAAAATTGTGCAGGACATGTTTTGTTCAATCACATTCAAAGAATACTTCAAAAAATTCTAATAATATAATGCTTTTTTCTATTTTTTTTATTTTCTGATATTTCATTTTTAACCCTCTTACTTTTGCTTCAGTCTGCTGTTTATTTGAAAGCTTTATGTATTTTTATTATCGGTGGATAATTATTGTTATGCAGATTATATAAGGGGAGGCTTTCACAATGACAATTTCATTCAAATACAGGATAAACTTTCTTCGATCATACCCCTCCGTGTCTCTCTCCTATCACTCTTCTTCTAGTCCCATTTATCTTCCAAGAGAGCATCCTTTATATTCTCATGTGTGTGTGTGTTGATTAATCTTGACTGGAGTTAAAATGACCGTAGCAACACAGCTCTAGTTGTCTCCAAAAATATCATTTCAGAAAAGATAATTTTGGATAAGATAAGAAAGAGCCACCCTGCATGTGAGTGACACCATTGCCATGGATTAGGTCCCACTGTATTTCTAAAGGAAGAAGTGACATTAGAATCCACCTTCATTGCTCCCTCTCTGCTTACTAAGCATAAATTCAGTGTGGCCAGCTGCTTCATACTCTGCTTTTTGCCTTCTACACCATTTAGGACTGTACCCGTAAACTATAAGGCACAATAATCCCTTTCCTCCTTATACTTCTTGGTCACAATTTTTCACATCTTTGAGAAAATTAACTTACACATGTATACAATCCAGTTTCCACAATAAAAAAGAAACTAGTATTTGTCTTTCTAAGTTTGGCTTAGGTAAGATTCTCTTATGGATATATATTATGCATGTACTTATACATGGAGGTATACATCCATATATGTCCTGTTTTCTTTATCCATTCATTTGTAGATGAAATATTAAGCTGAATACATACATGGTATCATACAAATGGACACAAGGTTATGTTTGTAAAATCCTTACTTAGGTTCCTTTGGCTGTATACCCAGGAACGGTATAGCTGGAGTATAGCTGGAGCACATGGTCCTACGTTTCCTTTTTTTGAGGATCCTCCACACCGATATCTACGGTGGCTACACTAGTTTCTATCTCTGTCATCACGGTATCGTGGTCCTCTTTCTCTTCATCAATGCCTGCATTGCTTGTTGATTGTTTTGTCGATGAGTGTCATTGTAATCAAGAGATCGATCAACTCCCAATGTATTTTTGATTTTCATTACCCTGATGGTTAAGGATGCTGAACGTTGTTTAGTATTCTTCATAGATTATAGATATCAATCTTCTGTCTGGAGTATAGTGCAAAGATTTTCTCTTATTCTCTTGATTTCCTCTTTAGTTTGTAAATATTTCTTTCACTATGAAAAGCCTTTCAACTCCATGCAATATTGGTCACCAATTCCTGCTATTTTTTCCTGAAATTTTACATTGATTTTCAGACATCCTTGCCAATGTCTAGATCTTGAAGTGTTTGAACTGTTCCCCCTAGCACTTTTGGAATTACAGTTCTTATATTAATGGGCTTTGTCCGTTTTAAATCAACATAGAGTGAGACATTAGAATGTAGCTTCACCCTTGCACGTGTGGTTATGCTTTGCCCAGCACTGTTCATTGAAGAAAGAGCCTATTGTTTTCTCCAGTGTATACCTTTGGTTTCTTGTCAAAGATCAAGCGACTGGAGCTTTATTGATTTATTGTTGTGCTCTTTATTCTAGGCCATTAACCTATATGTCTTCTTTGTGCAAATATCACACTGCTTCTGTTACTGTGGCTCTGTGGTTTAATTTGATATCAAGAACTGTGTTACTTCAAGCAATGCTGTTTTGACTTAGAGGTTCCTTGACTACTCAGGGTCTTTGAGGCTTACACATGAGTTTTAACACTGTCTTTTCTGTTTTTGTGAAGAATTTCAGTGGAATTTGGATACAAATGACAGATATTCTATAGATTATTCTTAGCTACATAACTATTTTCACAATAGTAGTTCTGTTGATCCATGAGTAGTGAGTGCCTTTCCATCTTGTAGTGTCTTCTCCAATTCATTTCTCCACTATTCTAAAATTTTCATTCTACAAGGCTTACTCTTCAGCTCCTAGCTTGGGTTTAGTCCTCAATTTTATCTGCAAACATACTGATATCACTGCAAATTAGACTTCTCCTGATTTTGTTCCTGTGACGACCACTATTGTTATGAAGGTATATAAAATGGCTGCTAGTTTTGTATGTTGATTGTGTGTCCTGCCAGTTTACCGACTGTGTTTATCATTCGTAAGAGTTTTCTGGAATCTTAAATTGTCTTTAAGTTTTTTAGATATCTAGATATATCATTTGCAAACAGAGTTAGTGTGACTTCTTCTTTTCCCACTTTTCCCAAGCTGTATTGCTCTGGTTATTTCTTTTAAGCACTGTTATGAGAAAGAGTACAGAGTCGACACCCCGTCTCATTCTTTATTGTAGAAGGGTTGATCTCAGTTTTCCCACCTTTGTATATTGTTGTCATAGCTTTGTCACATGCAAGCTTTATTATATTGGGGTATGTTTCCCCTATTTCTTCCTTCTTCAGAGATTTTATCATGAAAGGATATTGACCTTTGTCAAAGGCCTTCCTGTGTCTGCTTAGATGATCACATTTTTTTTATTTTTAAATCTACTCGCTATACTATATCTATTGATTGATAATGTTGGCCATCCTTTTATCTCTGAATTAAAAGCAGCTTTTATTTTTAATTGTTTTTTCCAAGTTTTTGTTCTATGTGCTTATGTACTTTTGTTCTATGTCCTCTTACAGGGTAATTTTCTCATGTACTTATGATGTCTTCTATCCTTTGTAGAGAAGACGCATATAGCAGTAAGCAAAACAGTGACTTGACCAAATTTCAACTGATAAAATGTGGTAAAAAGCAATAGAATATCTCATCTTCACTATCAGGAAGGTTAGATAGCAAAGTAGCAAGGGTAATGTTAAGATAAAGGAGGAGCTCAGAGATTTTTAAAGCTAAAATTAATAATAAGATGTAAGAGAAAAGGTAGTGAATAAAGAGGGGCAACTAAGGAGAGTAGTGGAGAAAGAAAATATCATAGTTAAACAGATGAGAGGACAGGAAGTAGACAAAATTTTATTGAAATATAAGATCTGAAACAAATTTGTACCCACTTACAAACAGGTATATGTATGAATGACCTGGGAAACATAATTAAAAAATTGTCCATGAAATTGAAAGAGAGCAAGGAAGAGTATATAGAAGGCTTTGGGGAAGGATGAAAGAGAAGAGGAAAATGAAAGAAATTTTTCAAAAAAAAGAAATAGGTAAAATTAATTTTAATAACCTATTTTATTTAACCCATTATGTTTAATTGTATCATCTTTCATTTCTCAAATTAAGCAATAAAATTGTATCTATCTGTCATGAAATATGTAAATTGTAACCTGTATAGAGTAGACAGTATTTCTTCTTTGCTGGGAGCTCAGAGGAATATGGTCCCATCCCTTGGCTTATTTAAATATGACTTTGCTGAAGGAAAGCGGCTACATTTCTCTGGTATTCAACTAGGTAAGACAAGAGTAGACTACAAGCAATACGTATTCTGTGTGTTTTAACTACTGAGCTTAATTTTGGACAGCAGAGACCCTCAAGCTGTCTCATCCCACTGACTGTGGTGCTGTCCCTTACCATGGAGGCCCCCAGTCACATTTCCCACCATTCTCACTGGTTGTGTCAACGTATGTAGTGAAGAAAGCAAATTGCTCAGGTTCTGCAGGAGTCCACCCCAACCCTGCACTACCCAGCTCCATTGCTAGTCACCTTGGCACGTGGATCTCCACATCTCACCTGAGTGCAGCCTGTTTTTCTTTTCCTCTTCTTTCAGTGCCACAGTCTTTGGCTAGTGTACTCACACCCTGAGTTTCCACGCAGAGGACCTTCCAGCCTGTGGCCATGATGATTCTCTGGATAGCACTTGCTTTAGCAGTGGTGGCATAGGGAACTTTGGGTTTAGGAGACATAACAGTGTTGAAATTTCTACTCTCTAATAAAGTGATTAGCTCATAGATTGCCTCTGAGTTGCTTCAAGACTCAAAGGTGGGTTCAGTTATTACCCTTACAGTCGTTACATGTGGCCTTTCTGGGTCTTTCTGGATCTTTTGGGTTCTTCATTATGTTTGAATGGAACCATCATTTGCCGTTCCAAAATTTTCACCTCACTCTGCAGTCATGAATCTGAATTTTTTTAGAAATTTATGGAGAAGTTGGGCGGAGGCTCCCTGTCTCAATTGCCTTCTGGGAACTGCCAGTAGCTGTCTTTGAGGTTGTTCCCTTCACCGTTACTAGAGCCCAGGCCTCCAAATGACCGATTCTAAATTAGTAGTCCTCCTGAGTCATTCTCTATAAACAGCTCAGATTAATTTTTAATATGTTTACTTTCTTTTTCCTAAACAAGCCTTATTTCTTCCAGAGTGACCTGAGACTATGTAGCTCAGATTTATCCTTGATTTATTGGGATTATAAAAATATTCAATAACCTTGTAACTAAAGCTTGATTTTTTCATTATTTCTTATATAATGTTAATATATCTCTTCTCCATTCTGCTTGCTATATGCTTTACTATCTTCCTTTAACAGATGGCTGTGAACTACATATGGAAAGGTATGGAAAATAGATCTTTGTACTATTTACCAGGTCTCACAATTTTCTTTACCCACTATTTTCTGTTCATTGTCCCATAACTATTTTTTATTAAACATTCACATTTATATAGGTATAGCATTTTCTCTCTAGACTGTTTCCCAAGCACAAAGTATAATTTGTATCCAGATTTCTGAAGTTGCTGGAAATGAGATCTGGGCTGTGAGAAACTAGTTAGTAGTTCAAATATATCCACTAGATTTGGCAAAGGTTGACAAATAAGATTACTCAGTTTAAACATAAAATGCAACATTTTATTGTTGTTAAGTTATATTAGAGAAATTAAACATTTAAACCTGAGGACTGGTCAGATGGCTTCTGTGGGTATAGGTCCTTGACACCAAGTCTGATGACTTGAGTTATATGTCAGAGTTTCATGTGGTGGAAGGAAAGAACAAGACTGTCCTCTACACTCATGCAATGGTATATGCACACACAAACGGTTCACATGGAGGCATACTAGAATGAATAATGTAATAGAAATAATTAAAATTTGAACCTTGGCCCCTCCCCCTGAGCCAGTGCAGCCCCAGAAACCAGGAAGAAACTCCTTCCCCCACCCCCTCACCAAGCCAACAATCGCCTGTAGCATCAGTGAACACAGGAGCCATATGTCCACCTTGCACCAATTGGAAACAGGTAAGGCCCTCAATCTCTGGACTGGTTAGCCCAGTTCTCTAGCCCCTAGGCAGTGGGGGCACATTCTGTGCCCCTCCGCCAAGCCAGTGCAGCCCCACAGACCAAGCAGCAGCCTTCTCCTACCCCCATCCCCTTGCCAACCATTCCCTGAGGCACCAGCAACCACCAGAGTCATAAGCGCCCCCACCCCACCCCACCCAACAGATTGGAAAGAACAAACCACTGGAGCCAGAGGCCCCACCTTTACCTACTAGAAGAGAGACCTGGAGCTACACCTGTTCAGATTAAAGGAAGAAAAACGTAGATGGCAGTGTAAGAACACTTTAAATAACACAAAGAGTAATACAGTACCACCAGAACATAGTGATCCTACAACAGCAAAACCTGAACATCCCATAGCAGATAATCCAGAAGAAAACAACCTTAAAAACAACCTTACGAAGATGATAGAGGCCTTGGAAGAGGAAATGAAAAATTCCCTTAAAGAAATGGAGGAAAAGACAAACAAAAAATTGGAGGAAATCAAGGAATCTCTTAAAGAAAGTCAAGAAACCCAAGGAAAAAACAATCAAACAGGTGAAGGAAACAGTTCAAGACTTGAAAATTGAAATAGAAGCAACAAAGAAAACACAAACTGAGGGAATTCAGGAAAAGGAAAATCTGAGTAAATTAACAGAAACTACAGAGGCACGCATAACCAACACAATACAAGAAATGGAAGAAATAATCTCAGGAACTGAGGATATGATAGAAGAAATAGATTCATCAGTGAAAGAAAATGTTAAATCCAGCAAATTTTTAACGCAAAACATCCAGGAAATCTGGGACACCATGAAAAGACCAAACCTAAGAATGATAGGAGTAGAAGGAGAAGAGTTTCAGCTCAAAGGCACAGAAAATACATTCAACAAAATCATAGAAGAAACCTTTCCCAACCTAAAGAAAGACATGCCTATGAAGGTACAAGAAACATACAGAACACCAAATAGACTGGACCACAAAAAATTCTTCTGTCAGATAATAGTCAAAACACTAAACATACAGAATAAAGAAAGAATATTAAGAGCAGCAAAGGAAAAAGGTCAAGTAACATATAAAGGCAGACCTATCAGCATTATACTTAACTTCACAATGGAAACTCTGAAAGCCAGAAAGTCCTAGACAGATGATCTACAGATACTAAGAGACCAGAAATGCCAGCCTAGACTACTATACCCAGCAGAGCTTTCAATCACTCTAGATGGATAAAACAAGATATTTCATGACAAAACCAGATTTAAACATTACATATCTACAAATCCAGTCCTACAGGAAGTACTAGAAGGAAAACTCCAACCCAAGGAAGCTAGCTGTAACCACCAAAACACAGGTCACAGATAACCTCACACCAGAAAATCCCAAAGAAGGGAAACACATGCACACTACCACCAAAAAATAATAGGAATTAACAATCAATGGTCATTAATATCCCTTAATATCAGTGGATTCAATTTGCCCATAACATGACACAGGCTAACAGAATGGACACAAAAACAGGATCCATTTGTCTGCTGCATACAAGAAACATATCTCAACCTCAAAGACAGACATTACCTCAGAGTAAAGGGTTGGGAAAAACTTTCCAATCAAATGGACCTAGGAAGCAAGCTGGTATAGCTATTTTAATAGCTTACAAAATATACTTCAAGTGAAAATCAATCAAAATAGATGTTGAAGGGCATTTCATATTCATCACAGGAAAAATCCATCAAGATGAAGACTCAACTCTGAACACTTATGCTTGATTTACAAGGACACCTATATTTGTGAAAGAGACATTACTAAAGCTCAAATCACACATCAAACCACACACACTAGTAGTGTGAGACTTCAACACCCCTCTCTCACCACTGGACAGGTCTGCCAGACATAAACTTAACAGAGAAATAAGGGAACTAACAGATGTTATGACTCAAATGGACCTAAGAGACATTTATAGAACATTTCACCCAAACACAAAAGAATATACATTATTTTCAGCACTCCATGGATCCTTCTCCAAAATTGACCACATACTCAGTAACAAAAAAAATATACCAACAGATACAAAAAAAATGGAATAACCCTGCGTCTTATCTGACCACCATGAAGCTAGTATTCAACAACAATACAAAATGCAAAAAGCCTACAAACTCCTTGAAATTGAACAATGCTCAACTGAATCACCAATGGGTCAAGGAAGAAATAAAGAAAGAAATTAAGGACTTCCTAGAATTCAATGAATATGAATGCACAGCATACCCAAACTTATGGGACACAATGAAAGCAGTTCTAAGAGGAAAGTTCATAGCACTAAATGCTCACATAAAGAAGTTGGAGAAATCTCACACTAGAGACTTAACAGCACATCTGAAAGCTCTAGAAAAGAAGAAGCAAACTCACCCAGAAGGAGTAGATGACAGGAAATAATCAAATTGAGGGCTGAAGTCAATGGAGTAGAAACAAAGAGAACAATACAAAGAATCAATGAAACAAAGAGTTGGTTTTTTAAGAAAATCAACAAGATAGACAAACCCTTATCCAAACTAACCCAAAAGCATAGATAGACTATCCAAATTAACAAAATCAGAAATGAAAAGGGGGATATAATAACAGACACTGAGGAAATCCAGAGAATCATTATCTCATACTTCCAAAACCTGTACTCCACAAAATTGGAAAATCTAAAAGAAATGGACAATTTTTTGATAGCTGCCACATACCAAAATTAAATCAAGATCAGATAAACAAGTTAAATAGACCTCTAACCCCTAAGGGAATAGAAGCAGTCATTAAAATTCTCCCCCACCCCCCAAAAAAGCCCAGAGGCAGATGGTTTCAGAGCAGAATTCTACAAGAATTTCAAAGAAGTGCTAATACCAAAACTCTTCTAAGTGTTCCACACAATAGAAACAGAAGGAACATTGCCTAACTCTTTTTATGAGGCTACAGTTACCCTGATACTCAAACCACATAAAGACACAACTAGGAAAGAGAACTACAGACCAGTCTCCCTCCTGAACATTTATGCAAAAATTCTCAACAAAATACTAGCAAACCGAATCAAAAAACACATCCAAAAAATCATCCACCATGATCAAGTAGACTTCATCTCAGAGATGCAAGGAAGGTACAACATGTGAAAATCTGTCAATTTATCTCTACTATATAAACAAACTGAAAAAAAAAGCATGATCATCTCATTAGATGCTGAAAAAGCCTTTGACAAAATCTGACACCTCTTCATCATAAAGGTCTTGGAGAGATCAGAGATACAAGTAACATACCTAAACGTAATAAAGGCAATATACAACAAGTTATATGCCAACATCAAACTAAATGGTGAGACACTCAATGTGATTTAACTAAAATCAGGAACAAGACAAGGCTGTCCACTCTCTCCATTCCTACTCAATATAGTATGCAAAGCTCTAGCTAGAGCAATAAGAAAACAAAAGGAGATCAAGGGGATACAAATTGGAAAGGAAGAAGTCAAACTTTCACTATTTGCAGATGATATGAGAGTATACATAAGTGACCCCAAAAATTCTACCAGGGAACTCCTACAGCTGATAAACACCTCCACTAATGTGGCAGGATACAAGATTAACTCAAATAAATCAATAGCTCTTCTATATAAAAATGATAAGTGGGCTGAGAATGAAATTAGAGGAACATCACCCTTTACAATAGACACCAGTAATATAAAATACCTTGGGGTACCTCTAATCAAACAAGTGAAAGACCTGTATGACAAGAACTTTAAGTCTTTGAAGAAGGTATCAGAAAATGGAAAGATCTCCCATGTTCTTGGATAGGTAGGATCAACATAGTAAAAACGGCAATCTTACCAAAAGCAGTCTACAGATTCAATGCAATCCCAATCAAAATCTCAATGCCATTCTTCACAGATCTTGAAATAACAATACTCAACTTCATATGGAAAAACAAAAAACCCAGGATAGTCAAAATATTCCTGTACAATTAAACACTCCTCCACTGCTGGTGGGGATGTAATCTTGTACAGCCATTCTGGAAATCAGCATGGCAGTACTCAGAAAATTGGGCATCAACTACCTCAAGACCCAGCAATACCACTCCTGGGCATATACCAATAAGATATTCAACCACACACAAGGACATTTGCTCAACTATGTTCATAGCAGCATTATTCATAATAGCCAGAACCTGGAAACAATCTAGATGCCCTTCAACCAAAGAATGGATAAACAAAATGTGGTGCATTTATACAATGGAGTACTACTCAGCAGTAAAGAACAATGAAATCATGAAATTTGCAGGCAAATAGATAGAACTAGAAAATATCATCCTGAGTGAGGTAACCCAGACCCAGAAAGACAAACACGGTATGTACTCACTCATAAGTGAATATTAGACACAAAGCAAAGGATAACCAGGCTACAATCCACAACCCCAGAGAAGCTAGGTAAAGTGGAGGACACTAAGATATAGTGATATTTTATTTGTGCTGAAATGTAATTTTATTTGTATATTAATAAATAAAGTTGCCTGGGGATCAGAGCTAAAAGCAAGCCATTTAGCAGAAGTCTGGTGGTGGTGGTACTACCCTTAATGTGGTGGCACATGCTCTTAATTTGATCACATGGCTGACAGAGTCTCTGTGTGGTCAAGGCCAAGCATAGTGACCTGAATCTTTAATCCCAGTACCAACCATAGAGACCTGGAGGTCTGTATAGACAAGTGGTGATGAGGAAGTCATGTGATTGGGTTTAGAGCCAATGAGAAGGCAGAACAGAAAGGCAATAAAAAGATAGTCACACAGGAAGAAGGTCTCTCTCTCAGGAGAAGAATGACAGCAAGTGGTATGCTAAAGGGAGTCATGGCTCTTGCTCTGATCTCTTAGACTTTAACTCTGTATTTGGCTCTGTGTTTCTTATTTATTAAGATCATTTAGTTCATCCCAGAAAAGGGAAAGGGTTAAGATCTCCTGGGTAAACTGGGAGAGGGAAATACAAGAGAGGGAGTGGGAGGGGATGGGAGGTGGGAACATGGGGGAGAGACAGGGAGAGCAATGAAGGAGATATCTTGACAGAGTGTACCCTTTAGGGGACTGGGTGAAATCTGCAGCCAGGGAAAACCCTAGAACTCACAAGATTGTCCCCAGTGAAGACTCAAAGCAATGGTGGAGAGGGTGCTTGAACTACCCTTCCCCTGCACTCAGATTGGTGTCTACCCTAATTGTCATCATAGAACCTATATCCAGTGACTAATGGAAGCAGATGCAGAGACCCACAGCCAAGCACTTGGCCAAGATCCTGGAGTCAGTTGAAGAGAGGGAGAAAGGGTTGGAAGAGCAAGGGGGTTCAGAATCATGATGGGAAAAACCATAAAAATAGCTGACCCAAGCTAATGAGAGCTCATGGACTCTGGATTGACAGCTGGGGAGACTGCATAGGTGAAAGTTGTGTGGCAATGGGACCAGGACTTACCACGGGTACAAGAACTGGCTTTTCAGAGCCCATTCCCTAAGGTGCGATGCCTTACTCAGCCTTGATGCGGGGGTGAGAGGTTAGGCCCAGCCCCAACTTGGTATGGCAGCCTGTGTTGCCTAACCAAGGTAGACCTCACTCTCTATGAGGAGGGGTTGGGAGTGGCATGGGGGGCAGGTGGGGGGAGTTGGGGAGTTGGAGAAGAGGAGGGATGGGAAACAGGTGTTGGTATGTAATCGGAAAGAAAAAAATTTAAATAAAATATTATAAAAAAAATTAAACCTAAATGTTAGTCTTTGAACCGTCACGAATGAGCACTATAGGTAATGTCCACCTGGAATACTTTACTTCTGCAGAATTAGATCATGTGATGTATGTGGAAACTATTTGCTAAACTAAGTAGCATTTCATATTCTCCTCTATCTTTAATAACTATTCTTTAACTTGTAAGTAACACCCTCTTAAATTTCTTCCTCCGTGAAGGAAAGATAAATCAGTCAAAATGTAAATGACAATAAGAATGTCATATTACTAGAAATTTAATTAATTCTGTAAGTTATATTACTTTCATACTTGTGTTGCTTCTTATATTAAAACAATTAAATTCTATTCCTAATATTTTAAATGTTTTGGCTTGTTTCTTAAAAATGAGAACATTAATTATGAAAACTCTGGTGTCATACACAATGGAACGCTTTTAACAGAACTGTTCCCAGTGGAAACATCTACAAAACACTCTCACACCAAGGCTGGGGGACACTACAAAAGAGGGAGCAGACAGATTTTGAGAGCCAGAGATTAGAGAGCTTGCTGTGAGTCTGTGTCTTTTAGTGATGCCATATGATACACTCAGAAAATTTCACCAATCTGACTATCCAAATATGACCTGAGCAAAGAAGATGCTAAAGAGACACAAAGACATGCTAAAGAGAACAGCCGAAAAGAGTGAAGCGAAGACCCTTCACGGAGAACTACAGTAACTGAGGCAGGCTGAGAGCGGGAGAAATGTTCTCCCCCAGGGAGGAGCACAGCATTTGATCATCCAGTACCAAACGATTAGCCCTGACATACACAGAATGACCAGGTTTTATTTACATATTTAAGAATATATATGTCTATGTATGTACACATGTGCATATAAGAGCAATCAGTAAAAATGGTTATGAATTGAAAGCAAGCAAGGGTGAGTATATGGGAGGGTTTGGAGGAAGGAAAGGGAAGGGAGAAATGGTGTAATTATATTCTAATTATGAAAAACAAAATTTAAAACGTCAAAAAAAGAGAACAGCTGTTGTATGTAATTAATAACAGAAAGCAATGATTTTAAACTTTGCTTATTTAATTAAAACTGCTAATATTATTTCAACACCCATTATAAACTTTAATTTACTTCAGCATACTTTTATAGGCCATATATAGTAGTTTTCATTATAGTTAAAGACATTAAGGTCGAAAGAACGCTATGCAATTTATGATGGTAGAAAAGAAATAATTTCTGCATTTGTAATTATAAATTTGATTTCTCTTTGGTGCTTTAAAAGTGCACTGAAAACACTTATGTATCGAAACCATGTTTGTTTTAATTCTGGGATGTTGAAATATGTCACTGTCTAATTATTTTCAAGATAATTGGTATTATATTTTGGGATATGGTAGAAAAAGTCTTTGATTGTGATGAATAAAGTTGGATGGGAATATAATTTCTCTAGTTTACTCGTTTGCTTTTGAAAGAAAAAGTGACTTTCTAGGGTATAATAAGAACACCATGTTAAATTACAAAATTATATTATTAACAAAAGCAGCTAGAAAAACTCACAAAACCACAGCAAGAAGGTACAGGGATGGAAACACAGGGAAATGTGAGGATATGGTGAGTCCTCCTATTTCTGGCTCTTTGTTAATAAAATGGTCATTAAATATACTTTGTAACGTCCACTGTGCTAGGCAGTAAGATTCAAAGTTAAGCATAGGAATTCTGAGATCTTGTCTATGCAGATATAAAAGGTATAATGAAGTTAAGAGTTGGTTTAAGACAAAAATAAGCCAGACTCTCTTGTGAAAAACAAAAAAGAAAAATGTTTGAAATGCTAAGGTCCTGTGGAGGAATCCCAAACTCTTCACTGTAAGAATTTAGATAAGTGTTATCACCAATTTTACCATACGGCACTGATATCATAAACATGATGGATCCTAGAATTTCAGGCATAGACACATTTGAAATCCACTCTTGAATTCTGCAATTTGATTTTTGTAAGATGCATTTAAAATAAAAATTCTCTAGATTTTGTGTTTCTCAGCCTATACCATGTTTCTTTGATTACTATATATTTATGGTGTAGCTTGAGGTCATGCAATTTGATGCCTGCCTGCAATTTTTCTCTCTTTATTTGTGACTTCTTTTGCTATTCAAGGTCCTTTACTTCTATATCAATTCCAGGACAGATTGTTTTCTAATTCATCAAATAATGTATTTTTTAATGGAAATTTCATTGACTGTGCAAGTTTTTTTGAGAGGTATGGATATTTTAATGATGCTAATTCTTTTGATCTACTTCCACTTTGTGAATAATAGATAAAAAGTTTAAAACAATAGTTAATTTAAAATTGTCTTTAATTGCTTGTAGACGTTCACTCAATGCAGAAAGAAGAAATATAAAATACTTGAAGCCTGGTTACTTATTCATATGGAGCCCTGGCTTGACACACTTGGTGTGTCCTACAAGAAATAAACAACCTCCACATTCCATTGTTTACATTTATAAAAAAAAGTTTAATAATGCTACTTACCTGTTAGTCATTAACATTGTTCTTGTTTTTATGTTGAAGTGTTCCTTGAGATGTTT
Source organism: Peromyscus nudipes (assembly GCA_902168325.1). Taxonomy (NCBI): domain Eukaryota; kingdom Metazoa; phylum Chordata; class Mammalia; order Rodentia; family Cricetidae; genus Peromyscus; species Peromyscus nudipes. The sequence goes on from CABHPH010157145.1 coordinate 45,599, forward strand.
CTGTGTATAAATCTAGGTTGGTGCCTGACCCTGAGTGAACACTGAAGGATTCATACAGGTACAGAATTGTCCATGTCAATGTTATCTCCCAACACATAGAGGTGAACTAATAGGTAGGTGCAGAAGAGAAGAAATCAGCTGGTAACTCAGAGAATATAGAATCCTGCAGGGGAATGGAGATAATGACACTAGCAGATTCTCGTGTATCATTTATTACAATATCAGCTGGTACCTTCCAAAAAGATCAGATGCTGTTTTTGAAATGTCCTTCATTTACTTCTAAACATCATGGCTTCTATCATTTGATAATAATTGTATAAATTAATATTTCACAATGATATTAAACCCAAGAATGGGCCCATCTAGATTTAAAGAGCAAACTCAAGGTTACTGAAATTTGGCAGAAGATCTAGTAGAAAAGCACAGAAAATGCTATAGTGTAATATTAGAGCACCTTGGAGGAAAATTGCCAGATAGAATTCAGACTACAAGTTTTCACTTAACCTTGAACAGCCAGTGCAGTGCTAAAACTGCTCTTATTCTCTCAAAACTCAAAGCAGAATAGAGACAATTTGCAAACCAAAAGTGGTCAAAGGAAGTTCAACAGTCACACTCACTGGAGCAGAAGTGACTTCTTCAAGTGGCACTAAGGCACATTTATGTTGAGTTAACAATGTGGAAAGAGTCGTACTTGACACAGAAATGAAGAAGATTAAAGTCTTTGTGCTCAGGACACAGGCAGTGACAGAAGTCCACATTATTTTTCAGAGGAAGCCTTCCTGAGTGCTAGCGATGCTGCAGAGGGAACACAGCCTGTGCCCACATTAGTTTTTGGATGAAGGGTAGCTTATTCTTTGCTTTAGTAGATGTGTTGCTCATACCGGTGGTATGGAATGTATAATTCTCCGCTGACCAACCTTTTTTTTTGCTAGAATTTTAAGTAGCACAGAAAGCACTTCTGTACACATCATTCTCCTCCACTGTGTGATCAGCTCGCAACTACAGGCAAGAGTACACTGTACCCTTGTGTGGGATCCTGGACACCAGTGGGCAGTAATGGCCTGGCCTTGATGAGCACGCATGCATGCTTGCTTGCTTGCTGCCTCTCTTGGTTTCAAGAGTGTTTTCTACAGTTGCTTCATTTGCCTTTTAACACAGCCTTGTCCAGGGTGCCGGTAATTTTCCTCGTTTCCTTTTGGATTTCTGTGTGATATATTTTAGGAAAGTAAAATGAATGGCAGCATCATCAAGCAAAAAGGATCCTGTCTTATTGTATTAATACTGTATTTCATAATTCCCTTCCTGTGTTACTTCCTCTTTCTGGAGCTTCTTTCTTGTAATGATTTTGGTCATTGTCAGAATGATGCGTTTGGAGCATTGCTTGTAAAATCCCTGTTGCTTAAAAATCTCCGTCCTTCTGCCACAGCTTAAAAAGATACCATCACTTCTGGAACAAGCATAAAGATTGTCAAACATATTATCCTATATAGTTACCTTAGGAAAAGTGGTCAGGGATGCTTTCACTGAGCCCTCTTTCACTCTTGTGTGATTTCCTTACAGCTTGGAGTCTTGGGTTTAGAATATGTGGATGGTCTCCATCTTTTAGACATGGTTTATGTTCAGTCAGTCTTCATAGAAGAAAGAAATAGATTATATCACATTTTAACATATCTTCAGGTTCAGGATGTTAAGATTCTTTGGAGGTTCATAATTTCTAGTATCTATGACATTCTTTAGAATCAAGCTGGGTTTTTCTAATTTACAGAACTACACTGAATGGTGCCCTAGTGGTCTGAAAAATGAGCATTTGCACCCCACCCTAAGTATGATATTTAATACACTTGCCACCATCTCTCTCCTCTCCACACATTTGCATCTATAGTTTTCACTTGCAAGCAGGAAAATGCAACAAATTTTGTGAAAACGTGAACTGAACTGTTTCCCACATGTGCAAACCACAAAAGTTCAGGCCTCAGTCTTCTCATTATAAAAAGAGGAAAATGTATTACTTTCCAAGGTTTTATATAATGCAAATAAAACTCCTAGAATACCTGGAATGTATAATGAAAACTGGTAAATACTAATACTATATATACATGTATAGATGTGAGTATATACTGATATATATTATTTTATTACTTATATACATGTTATCTCTGCTGACACTGAAATTCAATTCTGAGTTAATATTCATATCAATAACTGTTGCTCTTTTTCTTATTTTTCTCACCTTGGGTAACCTAATGGCATTTTATTCTGTAATGTATAACCCTGATTCCTAGTGCAGTATAAAAAGTAAAATATCTCTACTTCAGTATCTTTGATTTCCACTCAAAGTGCTCACAGTGTGAAGTTGAACTTGCTTGGCATGGGAAACAAAATCAGCCCAATCTTGTCTTGTCCAAGCTACTTTTCAAACCTATTACTCACAGTTCTCCATATTGATGCTCTCGAACATCATTTGTCATGGTCACATTTGACCACACTTGACTAATGAGAAGTCTTAAGTAGCTGTTTTGTTGTGTCACTAGTATGGTTACTACATATCTATAAATGTTTCACATAAATTTTCTTAACATAGTGTCTTCATTGTCCTTTCAATTTTGATAAGATATTATTTGTCTAAGATTCCTAAGCAGAAAGTCTCCTCCACATTCCCATGGAATGCTATTAACCATATTTTAGTGTATATTTGTGTAATAATTAATTGTTTGTGGACACACAGCTCTTGGCAATTTGAGAACACATGTCTCCCTCACAAAGAAGCATCAGGATGTATTCTATCTTCAAGTCTCCACTGTGCGTATGAATATTGACTTAACTATTTTGTTCTAACAATCACTTCTTGGTTAACATAGTTATCTCAACCTCCTTCATAGTCCTGTCCTTTAATTGAAATTAAAAAATACTGAAGTATCATTTGTATTTATTATTTACCAATAAAGGCAGAGTAAGTAAACAATTGGTGTTTGACTTTTGGAATTCATTTAACCAAATATTTAATTATTTAAAACATTTATTTAAATCATTTGTGTTTGATATTTAGAGTTTTTTTCTAACTAATGTTCATATTTAGCATGCTCCTGATCTGAGACTGTGTTCTATGACATGACCTAATAAGACCAATTTCTTCTGAGTGAGACATAGAATTATAAAGAATTAGGAGAAGATACCTTCCCCTGAACTCTGCCCTGAAGGAATCCAAGTAAACTAATTTAAAACATTAATTTATTTGCAGAGTCATTCTCTTACATTAATATGTGCCTATCTTTCACACGGATACACTTACAAGCATTGTACATACCTGTTTCTGACTTTTTGGTGTCCATTCAGCTTGGATGGACATGGTTACTATTGTAAACTCTACCTTCTCAGTCTTTTGGTGCTGGCTATCTTGCATTTTGAGAGACTTAAGAAATAAATAATTTTTGTTTTTTACTTTGTTTTTATATTTAGACCCTTCAAATTGTTGAGTAGTGCCTGGTTTATTATCTTTGTCATTCCATACATTATACATGTTCTCAGTGCTTACTTCATTTTCTGCTGCTGTCTGAGACAGTTATTAACATTGTCACTAAGAGACAGTGTTCTGCAACACTGACATGCTCATTGTATTATTTCAGTTTTTACAAAGTAAAATGTGAAATAGATTATCTATAGTAACCACCCTCCAGTAGCTAATGGAGAGTCAGAAACAGAGTGGTATTTATGAACAGAAACAGTGACATTAGTGTTGTGGAATATTGCTTTTGTACACTGGTTTAATAAAATGCTGACAGGCAGGAAGTATAGGTGAGATAAGCAGACAAGAAGAATTCTGTGAAGAGGAAGGCTGAGTCAGGAGATGCCAGCCCACCATCCAGGGAGCAGCATGTAATGGCACACAGATAAAGCCACGGAACACGTGGCAACAGATCGATTAACAGAAATGGGCTGAGTTTAAGTGTAAGAGCTAGTCAGTATTTAGCCTGAGCTAATGGCCAAGCATTTTCAATTAATATATGCTTCTGAGTGATTATTTTATATGTGCCTGTGGGACCGTGAGCCAGGCGGCACCAGAAAGAAACTTTCTGGCTATAATTGGCACCCAAAATGGGGCATTGATCCTCTTAGACCTAAGAAAGCTTAAAGATTCTGAATGCACAGAAATGGAGCCACACTAGGCTACCTAGTCTCATGGTCTCATGGCAGCAGCAGTGTAGACTCATCTTCTGGCACCTGCCTGCAAGATGGAGCTGGCTGCCAGTTGCCCTGAGCTAAGCTGCATGGCTGAGGATTCCTGCCACAGTACACAGAGGCATCTCCAAGACACACAGTGTGGTGTGTGGTGTATTTAGCCTTTGGTAGTACAAAAATAAGATGTTTTTTGGGCTACACATTGCTTTGATGGAGCCATAGACCCACTGCTTCACAGAGTCAGCCATGAGCATGTTTCCTTCAGAGCTGGCAGTAAACTTAGTTCTGCCATGTTGAAAAGCTGAGATGGACAGAATCAGCAGCCAAGGCTGCTGCTTCAATACTAACCATTGCAGTTTAAAGCAATAGATTTACAATAAGACAGATTCAGATGGAATGAGACTTTAAATGTTTTACAGTATGTATAAAAATGTACGTAGGTTTAGAAGAGAAAGGAAAAAGAATATAGACAATTATATAAAGAAATAGTTTTAAACAATAAAGTCTTTAAATAGACAGTAAAGGTACTATAAAAAATAAGCCACATAAAGATGGATATTACACAGAGAATCTGGATTGTATTGTTTTATATATATATATATATATATATATATATATATATATATATATCGGGTAGTCAAGACAGGGTTTCTCTGTGTAGTTTTGGTGCCTGTCCTGGATCTCTTTCTGTAGACCAGGCTGGGCTTGAACTCACAGAGATTCGCCTGGCTCTGCCTCCCGAGTTCTGGGATTAAAGGCATATGCCACCACTGCCCAGCCATCTTCGATATTTTTAACTGCAGAAAGATATTTGATTGTAAAGGCTGCTATTCTTGACTTCAAAATTTGGATCTAAGGATATGTTGCTTTGGAAAGGAGGCTCTGCTTTTGTTTCCATAGGAAGCAAGAGGCTATGGATTTCTTCCAGATTAAGATACATCAGGTTTGACCAGCCAAGACTCCCTGAAAGGTCTCCAATGATACCATGGCCCAGATGATCCAACATCCAGAATAGTTTCAAGGCAACTGGCTCAGACAATATAGCCTCACAGATTACTCCCATCAGGAGTTGACCATAATTTTTAATTTTCTCAGGATTCCCATTAGATTGCCAGTGCCCTCATCCAGCAGGAAGTAGTATGAGAAACTATGCCAAAATTCCTAAAATATTATTTATGAATGCTTATTTTCATTTAAAACAGGTTGATTGTAAATGCAATCTCTTTCTAAAGAAGAAAGGGGGATAGCATAGATATGATAGAATGAAAGGGTAGGTTAAATGAATCTAATTTTAAAAGGCAACAATTTGTTTAAAATTGTTTTTCATTGCTATGGATTTTAGTTTATTGATACAAATTTACAATTGATTTTGTTATATGTATATTTCTATTCTTGTTTAAGGCATTATATTTATGTAACTCATTTAAATTGTAATGGATAATTAAGAAATACAGATTAATAATAGGTGGTCTAGGATAGTCAAACTTATAGTCATGCTAAGTTTTCTAGATATACAAAGATATAATTCAATTAGGTAGGTAATCTTCAAACACTTCAAAAACCTACAGAATATGGCATTTAAAATGTTTTAAAAACTTAGACTTTCTGGACAATGAGACACATCTGTTCCTGGCAGCACCAATTTACTTCAAAGAGAAAGGTGGGCATCAAAGACACTCCATATGGAGTTTATCTTCTTCTTGACAAAAATAGCCATTTGGGCAAAAAACTGTTCTTGTCTGGACTGCTTGACAAAAAATGTTGTATCGAATGGACATGCAGGACCCATAGGAAGGTGACCACTGAACTTTTCAAGGCCAAATGATCCTTCAGGTTCCTACTTTGCAGAAGAAACTGCCAGACAGTCTACAGGACACAGAGAAAAAAAATGACTGAGAGACTAGGCCTATGAGCGGAAGATAGATGCCCCAACATTACAGAGGAACTATGGATGACTGTCCAGGTAGGCAGCTTTCTCTGTTATTCTACATTTTTGGAAGTTGCTTCTAATGCTCTTACTGTTTGCTTAGGTAATATTGTATCCTTCTAAGGTCTTTGATATAGTTGAAGACTAGATAGTTATAGTTATAATTTTCCTTAGTTATGATAAAAGATAAGTTAGATATGAAACCTTAGACTCACAAGTATAGTATAAATAGAATATTTTCTTTGAATTTTCCAAATATAAATAGACTAGATATTGTAACTGTAATTCATACTTGATAGCTGTTTTGTTATATATAATTTTACTATGTTAAAATGAAAACTTTCCTTTTTAATTAAATAGAAAAGGGGAAATGCTGTGGAATATTGCTTTTGTACACTGGTTTAATAAAACACTGATTGGCCATTAGCAAGGCAGGAAGTATAGGTGGGATAAGTAGACAAGGTGAATTCTGGGAAGAGGAAGGCTGAGTCAGTAGATGCCAGCCCTCCATCCAGGGAGCAGCATTTAACAGCACACAGGTAAAGCCATGGAACACATGGCAAAATATAGATTAACAGAAATGGGCTGAGTTTAAGTGTAAGAGCTAGTCAGTATTTAGCCTGAGCTAATGACTGAGCAGTTTTAATTAATATAAGCTTCTGAGTGATTATTTTACAAGTGGCTGTGGGACCATGGGCCGGGTGGGACCAGAGAGAAACTTTTTGGCTACACGTTAGAATACTAGTCTGGAATTAGTGTGTGTCACATTTATTCTCTGTTAAAACATAACCTGAGCACAGCCTAAAATACTTCCTATCTGTTTTCATTTGGAGTTAGATATAATGGAGAATATATTTTAAATTCATGTAAAATAAAATAGATTTTATATGTACCATTGGGAGAAATTGGACATTGCTTCTGAAAAATACTATATAATCCAATGTAGAGACTTTGGGGACTATGTATAAAGTGGTATAGAGATAACATGATATGGACATATAGTTTAGCTTTTTAAAGGAACCCCACATTGATTTCCAGAATGATTGTACCAGTTCCTACCCATACCAGCAGGGATTAAATATTCCCTCTTTCCCACAACTGTAACACCATTTTTTATCATTCATTATTTTTATCTTAGCTATTATGTCTAGAACAAGATGACATCTCAAAGTAGTCTTAATTTACAGTATCCTAATGGTTAAAGACATTAAGAAATTTTATAAATTTCTCAGCCATGTTCATTTATTCTTTTGAGAACACTCTGTTTATTTGCATGCCCCATTTTCAATTGGGTTGTTTATATGCTGCATAATTTTTCTTTTTTTGGTTTTATTTTTTCAGGTCTTTGTATATTCTAGATATTAATCTTCTTTCAGATGTATGAAAAAAGATTACTTTTTTCATCTGTAAGCTGCATCTTAACTCGACTAATGGTATATTTTGCTCTACAGAAATATTTCATTTCCTGAGTTCCCACTAACTAACTACTTACACTACTGGAGTTCTGATCAGACAGTTCTTTCATATGCCAATGATTTCAAGCATATTCCCTTCTTTCTCCACTGTGGGATTCAGTGGAGGTCCTCAAGGATTATTTGGAGGTCCTTGAGTTATTTGGAGCTGAGTTTTGTGCAGAATGAGAAATATGGATTTGATTTCTTGTTCAGCAGTTACGAAAAACAAAAGTTAAAACTTGAAACAATCATCTTGAGTGAGGTAACTCAGACACAGACAAATGTCCCAAGTTTCACTCATTTGTTGGTATTAGCTTTGAGTCTTGAAGTATGTGTGTTCAGTTTGGAATATCCAAAGATGTCATGAAATTAGTAAGGTGCCTTGGAGTGTGGAATCCTAAGGAGGAGAAACAGAACTTAGTGGTTTAATGTCTCAAAAATATCTGATGGAACAGGCAGGATTAAATGGGATAGGGTATCCAGTAGCAGGGTAGAGGAGGGAATACTTGGTGGGATAAAAAGATATTTTGAAAAAGTTATATGGTAACCCACTACTATAGAAGCTTACTAAATATGTACGTAAAGAGTTAAAATGAAATTCCCTTATAAGAGGTCAACAATTCCTCTATTAGAAATCACAGAATGACAAACAAAAGGCTCAGTACCAGGAATTCATCCTCTTCTGGGCTAGTTGGTCACTGATGTCTCAGAGATTCCCAAATACTAAAAGTTTGTCAATATGCTTGTTACCTTTTAGAACCTGTCTGTAAGGCCCTAAAGCTGAGAATACCACATACATGGAGAAATCAAGCTCGTGTATAACTAAAAGATTCATCCTTAATGGTTAGCTTTCATAGATCTGGAAAGTGTTATGCACACGACTACAGGACAGTAGTAATCAATCACTAATCTTACCCACCTGTGAAACACCCTGTGAGCTACAATAATTACTGGTATGGCAAGACATGCCCACTGGTGCAACAAGATTCAGAAGTTCAAACCCATACCTGGCACAAATATCAAGCCAAGAGCCTGTGAGTAGACAGGTTATAGTAACTGGGAAAGAAACTATTACTATTTCTCTGCTACACGGGCATAGCGTTAAACCTGCTACCACCGACATATCATTGGTGATATTACATCTCATGACACTTGTCAGATAACCCCTTTATGCACTAGTAATTAACACAGAGACCCACAACTGGCCAACATGCAGAATAAAATTCTATAGAATGTTTAGCCATGAATGACGTCATTTCTGAGGAGGAAACAAAAAAGATAATAAAAGCCAGAAGTGGTGGATCATCACAAGAAAACAGTTGTTATCTAGACACGGTCAAGCTGTTGCACATGTGAACTCACAATATGTGAGATAGAATACACAAGACCTGTGCAGTAGAGGCTCAATAGAATTTGAGTGTGAATAATGGAAGTAGATACAAAGTCCCACTGCTAGCTAAGGTGCTATTGGAACTGATTGCTCCTGGAAAAGGAGTGTTGCTTTTGAGAGTTAAGTCTGCAGTGATAAAATGACTGCTAATTACATTCGGCTATGCTAAGAGACCAGTGTTGTTCTGCCGTCATCAGAGAAGCTTCCTCGTGCTGCAGATGGGAGCAAGTACAGAGACCAAAGGACAGATGTTACACAGAGAAAGACCTTGGAACACTCAATCATAAATGGAATGTCTCCATCAAATTTCTCAGAGGAGGAGGCAGAAAGAGTGTAAGAGCCACAGAGGATAAGAGGACACCAGGAGAGCAAGGCCCTCTAAATCAACATGATCATGTCCATATGAACTCACAGAGACTGAAGCGGCATGCAAAGGGCTTACAGGGTCTGCACCGGTCCTCTGCATATATATTACGCCTTCCAGTTCAGTGTTTCTATGGGATTCTTAAGTGTGCAAACTAACTAGTGGGTCTCTGGTTCTTTTGCCTTCTCTTGGGTTCTTTTCCTTCTGCTAGTTTGTCTTATCCAATTTTAGTGTGATAGTTTTTGTTTTATCTTATTATACATTATTTGTTATATTTTAATATTATCTCTTAGAAACCTGTTCTTTTCTAATGAGAGACAGGCAGGGAGCTGATCCGAATGGGAGGGTGAATGGGGAGGTACTAGGAGGAGTAGATGGACAGGAAACTGTAAACAGGATATAGTATTTGAGAAAAGAATCTATTTTCGCCGGGCGTTGGTGGCGCACGCCTTTAATCCCAGCACTCGGGAGGCAGAGCCAGGCGGATCTCTGTGAGTTCAAGGCCAGCCTGGGCTACCAAGTGAGCTCCAGGAAAGGCGCAAAGCTACACAGAGAAACCCTGTCTCGAAAAACCAAAAAAAAAAAAAAAAAAAGTTAAAAATCAAAAATAAATAAATAAATTTAAGTGAAAAACTAGTTTTGTCCCTTTGGGGCTGAAAATGCTCCAGTGGAGTTCATACATTTAAGTTTTATTGGCAGCATCAACTGTACTTCATATGTTTATAAAAATAAACAAAAATAACAAAAATAAGACACATTGGACCCGGTGTGAGGAAAATTTCATGGCTGCCTAAAGAACAAAGGGTGTGGATATGAGAGAGGTTAGAGGAGAAGGTGAATATTATCAAAACGCATCGTATGAAACTCTTAAAGAATTAGTAAAAGCTAGCTGGGTTGTGGTGGCACACGCCTTTAATTCCAGCACTTGTGAGGTAGAGGCAGGAGGATTTCTGTGAGTTCGAGGCCAGCCTGGTCTACAGAGTGAGTTCTAGGACAGGCTCCAAAAATTCACAGAGAAACCCTGTCTCGAAAAAAAAAAATTAGTAAAAGCTAAGGACAAGCAAAATTTGAGTTTCTGACATCACTTTTGTATTTTAGTATGTAAAAAATTATTCTGTAAAATGTTGTTGATTTGAGTTAAATTAATTGCTTATTCTAAAAACATGTTTATTCTATCCTTAGTGATCAAATAGTCTAAAAAACGATATAACTAGTTACAAATTTGAAATAGTACAATTGAACACTCTTGGCCAGAGGAGAGACATCCATGAGCTAACATACCCAATTTTGTTTAAAATGTTTTGATTAATATCTCAGAAACTTCACATGTGACATTAGTGAGATGGAAATACAATGTTTGTTTCATTTAAGCTCTTCATATATGCTCTTCACATCACTGTTCACATATTTAAGTGGCTACATGTGAGCTTTTGCTGTAATTTTCTTACTAGTATCATTATTTGTGGGTTTGGGGTAGAGGAAAGGGTTTTGTATGTTTTACAGGTTAGAGTCCATCATCAAGGGAAGGATCCTAGAGGTAGGAACTGATGTGGAGACCATTGAGGAATGCTGCTTACTGTCTTTATCTCTTTGGCTTGCTCAGTTACTATCCTGATCCAGCCTTGAACCCCTTGTCTGGAGAGGCACAACTCACAGTGCACTAGGACCTCCTCCACCAATTAGCGATTAAGACGTGCCCACAGGCCAGTTAGATGACTGCTCAGGTGAGATTCCCTTTTTCCAGGTGTGTCTAGGTTTGTGTCAAGTTGACAAAAACTATTTGGTAAAATACCTCCAAGCAACATTATTTGGAGCACTATTTTAAAGTTTTATTCACCCTCATGAAAAAAAAGAAATGAAGAAATCATTTCACAATGGTTAAGAACAAAACAAGACATCAAAAAAATATTTTGACTTGCTTCCAAATCCTTACATTTCATGTGTTCAACATTGAATTATTCCGATGAAAGGCAAGAATAACTTTCTCTATTAAAAAGTTAAAGCTGATTACAAAGTCTGCCAAATAACTTGGGTCATTTGTGTGAGAGCAGTTCATTCTCCTTAAGGTGAAATGGGGATAATCATACCTGTCCCCTACCAGCCACATTAAGTAACATTAAGAGGATTAGCACAGTCCACTGCGCTTTGTCCTCTAAGAACAGCACTCAGGAGTGAAAAATGCCATCACTTAACTGGAGCCTGTGGCACACCCCAGCCTCTTCCTCTGCTTCTTCATCTGTAAAATGGGGATACTAATAACCCTGCCTTACATAATTAACCTCTCTGTGGATTAACTAGTAATTGATGACTCCATAAAAACCAGTGTGAGGAAAATCACAAGATGGCCTGAAAGCTCTTCAGTATATCATGGTTTTTGTATAAATTCTGTCTTACTCCATAAAAGTGTTGTTTCAACCAGCTTATATCTCTCTGTTTAGAACCCACCAACTGAATCTGAGTGCATTAAAAACATATGATTATTAGCAGAAATCCTAAGCAAAGCACACTTACTTTAGTCCATGTGAACAGAACATTCATCACCCTCCTTCAGTACAGCTTTCTCAAGCAACAATGAACATTAACATTGTTTATTTACATTTTATACAGTTTGTATTATTTTTATGTTCTTTTTGCTTATACCTCCAATTCAGGGATATTTAACTGTGGAATAAATTGTATTTTTAAATCATATATACTTCTTTATAATTATGAATAAAACCTCAAGATAATGGCTATAATAAAAATAATAAGTATGTGTAAGTTGTGCATAGTTATCACAAAATGTTATTATGTAGAGACTATATCTCATTTCAGCTGTGGAACTACCAGGAACACCAGAATACTGAACAACAACACTCAATGCCAACTGCTAAGATGTGGCATGAATTAACATTTTGCTATGCAAAGACTCCTTTTTCTGTTTCTCCTCTGAAGCTTATCACTTTAAAATGAAAACTTCATCATATTAATGTAACAAATACATAATTCTTTCCAGTTTTTCAAATATTATTCTAAAATAAAGATCTACATACTTTTGAAGAAACAGTTTCTGATGCCACAGCTTCGATCTTAGGATGCCTGTAGTTGTGTTCCCCAGGTGATACTATAGACCTGTGATTTCATATGAAAACTGCTGATGTAGTCTCAAAGAAAAATGTATTTATTTAGATTGATAGTTATATTACTTATAGGTATTTCTTGAGCTTCTTTGTGGAATACTGTCCTTTTGGGCAGGACATGGCTTTGCACTCTCAGCAGCTGAGACTACCTAGAGATCATCCCAAATAAAGGCACATCAATGTTCTCTTCTACATAAGAAAAGCTTCAAGGTCTTGCCCCTCTCCTAGATATATGGACAGTTAACAGTTGCTGGAAAGAGGGACTGCAAGGTACATCCTGCCCTAAGAACATAAAAGTTGTTAACTATTCTTCTATGGTTTAGCAACACAAAAGTTGAATATAAAACTGTGAATAACCTCTCACCCACGTTCCTGTAAGTTACCCCCACCCATGCTTCTGTGATCACCCCTCATTCATGGGTTTGTGTCCTTGACCCATGGTTCGGTGATTACTCCCTCAATCATACTCCTGTAATTATCCACTCCAACATGCTCCTATAAATACCCCACTCATGCTCCTATGAGTATATCATCAGCCATGCTGCTTCTTTGATCTGTCACTGTGTTGAATTTGAAGTGAGTAGACATTTACTCGTGATTCCCAGGAAACGTTAGCACAGCATGTTTATACAGTACAAAATAAACCACATATCACTGTATATATATAAAATGTAACTAAGTTTCAGAACTGAATGTACTTGCACATCCAGTTCTGAAACTTGTTTTGGTCTAAATGTGTAAGCTCCTATGTTTTTTAATTGTTACAGGAATAGATTCACTCAGGATGAAGTTTGATGTGCCAGTATCCCGTTGTGTTTCTACAGTCACAATTAAATTATTCCACACCAGCCTAATTGCATTCCACTGGCAGTAGACAGGATTTCCCCCTTTTCTGTGAGTCAAACTGGTTCCATAATGAGCCAGGGTCCCTAGGCAGGGAGGCCTTCATGCTGAATACGTGCTTCAATTTTCAGCTGAGATGAAAGGGTTTACCTGAGTGAAGAACAATTTCTCCAGTTTTCTAATTTGTTCATCTAGATTCAGAACAAGGTCAGGATATGACACTAATATTCTCATAAATGGATACACCTAACTTTTAACTACATTCTGTAAAGTAAGTAGAATGTCAAAAAATACATAAATGAGAACAAGTCTATTCTATGCTTTTGCCTATATCAGAGAGATAGTGTGGCTTAATACACTGTGATGGCTAAATAAAACATTTCATGGAGAATGTGCCACTCTCCTGATTCATTAAAATTCCATAATTCCATATAGGTGAGTAACTTCTCCTAAGGTCAGGATACTAATATATTAGGGTCCATATAGATTCAAGAAACAAGAAACTTCTGGCAGTGTGATCAAAGCTTGCTCTGTCTCTGTCTCTCCTCCTCTGTCCCTCCCTCACTTCAGTGTGTGTGTGTGTGTGTGTTTGTGTGTGTGTGTGTGTGTGTGTGTATGTGTGTCTGTCTGTCTGTCTGTCTGTCTGTATATGTGTGTCTGTGTGAGTTTGCCTATACAAGGGACTATAACATCTAAGGCTTTGTTGAACAGTGAAAATCAAAATGAAAGAAATGACTATCTCATGGTCCTGATATCTGGAATATATAAAAACAAAGTAACTTGTAGCAGGCCTGCTTTTGGGCCACCAACCGTGTCCCAAATCATGGCATGAAGACTTCTTATTAGTTATGAATGTTCAGCCTTACTTTATGCTTATCCCAACAGCTCTTATAACTTAAATTAATATGTTTCTCTTTATCTACCTTTTGCCTTGGGGTTATTGACCTTTCTTGCATTCTGTATGTCCTACTCTGTTTCTATCTGGTGGCTGCCTGACAGACAGAAACAGAGCGTCTCCCCTTCTTTCTCCATTGTCTCTCTTCTCTTCTTTCTCTCAAGCCTAGATTTCTCCTCCTACTGCCTATCCTTCCTCTGCCTAGCTATTGGCCATTCAGCTTTTTATTAGACCAATCAGATGCCTTATGCAGGCAAAGTAAAACAGCAACTTATTCTTACATAATTAAACAATTTCAGCATAAACAAATGTAACATATCTTTGCCTAGTTAAACAAATGCAGCATAAACAAATGTAACACACCTATAAATAGTTAAGTAATATCCCACAACAGTTACTCCCTGTTCCCTCATTCTTCATTAATCTCCATTGAAAATATCTAGGTACCATTCTGACTAGAGTGGTCTGCAGATGCACAGACCCCTGTGGAAGCAGCTCCATGTGGAGCCCTAAGTAAAGTTTTTTCATGCACTTTAAAAAGATTTCACAAATGTTACAGCACAGGGATTATTCCTGCAGGTTTGAGACTGTAGTCTGCATTAGAATTCTTTTGTGTGTATCTATTGCCATTTTTTAATTCATTTACCATAAAGTTTTCATTTCTTGGGGAAACCTTTCTACTGTATTTTTTATCATTATTAAAATCTCCTTCATTTGCCATCCTGTGTACCTCCCTCTACCCTAACTCCACTTCACTTCACTTTACTTCATCCGGCCCCCAGAATTGTGAATAGGTGGAGCAAAGAAGGTATTTTCATAGGCTTTGTGTGTACATAAGTTTGGTCAGCTTGTCATTTACTGGTTACTGGAGTAATGTCCCACAACAAACTACTTCAAATTTCCACCCTATGGAGCATAGCCATCTTGTCTGCACATGTTCATGATGGTCAACCAGACAGTTTTGGAGCTAATGTCCTGACTTCACTAAGTTCAGTCTGACTTGTTCATGAGTCCTTGGTCACCTGGACGGTGAGCTGTAGAATGATTTTTTGAGTGAGTGGCCCTAAACAATGCACTACTACACAGTTTTCAGAAATCCCAGTGCTGTAATGGGGGACCTGGGTGGCAGTGGGGTCCAGTTTCCTCTGGATTTTTCTTTTGGTCCTGTTCATATCTTGTTTGATCAGATCATTAGTCTTTCTCTGGCAAGCAGAAACCCGTGTAAAAATACCAGATGGGTTTCTTTCATGTTGTCAAGGATACTGAAACACTTTCATTGTCATTTCAGTTTCCTAAAGGGACATTAACTTCGCCTATGGGACTATACATCCAAAGGCCACAGGTTCTCCTCACTCTGCCCTCCTGCCACTGAACAGCACCTGAGCTAGGTAGGGATGGGGAAAGATTTTCCAGTCCAGAGAAAGGATGCTGCTTTCATCTAGATGCCATGAGGCAATGTGCAGAGCAATTTCTGTATCACAGATTCTGAACCAAAACCAGCTCTGCCTCCCATGACCGTGTTCTCAGGATTTGCAGATACAGAATTCAAACTGCTCTTTAAAGACTGCCATGGCTGTGGTGAATAATCTAAAGGAACAATAGAAGAGAAGCTTAGAATTAAGATGTATCAGCAAATTCTTCACAGTATCCAATACAAGCTTTGTCCAGTTCCATTCTAAAATGTTTTTCTTCTATACTTTAAACATTTGCTTTGGGAGGTTGCTCATTCTCAATCCTAGGGGCAAAGTCAGAATGCAAGCACTTACTTAGCACAGAGATTAACCTTCTATACGTTCTGGAGTTCAGCATCTCTATTATTTCTTCACTGTTATCTAAAGTAGTACAGTTATATTGCCAAATATTCCCTAATAAACAGTAAAGAAACCTCAGCCGTAATGCATTACTCACATTCATTGTGAGTAACTGTGCTAAAGTACTTTGAGGTGCTTCTTCTGAGGGCAAAGTGTTCTGAACCTATTTGTGTATTGTGTATCAGAGTTACCAGTGGAGAGGAAGAAAATAGAAGACAGAGGGGATGTGGAAGGGAGGAAGAGAGAGAGAGAGAGAGAGAGAGAGAGAGAGAGAGAGAGAGAGAGACCTTCTGTCTAAAAAGTCTTCAAACTCATTCATTTATTTGGTGTCTTTTACTAAATGCAAGCTTAATGGTTGGTGAGACTACCCAGAGGATAGTAACAGAAAAAGGACAACTAAAAGCATGTCTGATCATATGTTTAACAATGGGACTAATTGTCTTAGTCAGTGTTCTTACTGCTGTGAGGGACACCATGACCAAGGCAACACTTATAAAAGAAAGCATTTAACTGGGGATTTACCTACAGTATGAAATGGTTAGTCCACTATCATCATGACAGGGAACATGAGACACAAAGACAGGCATAGGGCTGGAGAAGTAGCTGAGAGATTTACATCCTGATCTGCAGCACACACACACACACACATACAGAGAGAGAGAGAGAGAGAGAGAGAGAGAG
>CABHPH010157146.1:0-18644 GCA_902168325.1 Peromyscus nudipes
AGTTACAGGTGGTTGTGAGCCACCTGACGTGGGTGCTGGGCATGAAACTCACATCCTCTGCAGGAGCAGCAAGTGCATTTAACTGCAGAACCATATCTCCAGCCCCCTAAATGACTTTTTAAAGACCTTAACTAGTTTCCAATGTCCAAGAAGTCTAATAGGCCAGTTAAATATTCAAAACAACAACAACAACAAAAACCAGCATGTCTTTGTTTAGCTCAAAATCCTGGTGCAGTAGAACTGGATTCTGATATGATTTTCAAACCCTCTGCCTCCTTCACTGGAGAGTTCAAAGTGCAGCATAGATGTATGAATTCTGTGGTCTATGTTTTCTGATCCACAAAGCATTTTAGCATCCCTGTATGTATACTCTTTGTGCAACATAGAGTGGTCTATAATTGAACTTCAAAGTCTCTAGCAATCAGCCACCAAGACAATTCTAAAAACCCATTACACTTCCACCCAGATGCCACACAACACAATTTTTACATGAAAGTGAATCCTCTTTATGGGAGCAAGATCCCAAATCTCCTGGTCTTTGCATCAAAAGGGACTATGTATTTCTTGTTTCAAACAATTTTCAACTCTGTAGTCCTGAGTTCTGATGATGGTGAGCCTTCTGTTGGTTGTTCGGGAGGCAGGGCAGAATGGAGCCCTTGCTCTAGTGGCGTGGACCCTCAGCACGCACACTAGCAACAACTGCGTCCCTGGCCTTAGTTGTTTACTTCAATATCTTCACCCACCCACCTTACATCTCGCTGGACTAAACTCACAGTTAAGAGTGACAGGCACACTCTGGTTACTCAATATTAATGTTGGAACATGTCATATCTTACTTTTTTAAGATATTATTTTACTCATGTGGGAGAAGCAGATAGATTCTATTTCTTTGTTTATGCCTTGAACACCAGGTTCCCGGTTACTGGGTTGTTGGTGCCGTTTGAGGATGCTGTGGTCCTTTTTGAATATGGGGCTTAGCTGGAAGATGTGGGTTCCTGCCCATAGCACTTGAAGTTTATAGCCAGCTCTACTCATAGCCCAAGATTTCTGCTTTCTGGTCTCCGATAATATGAGGAGTCCCAGCCACACATTCCTGCCATGCCTTCCCCACCATGACAGAATGTCCTCCTGAGTCCAAACAAATCCTTCTTCCCTCACTTGCTTCTGTTGGGTTTTCTGTCACGTTGATGAGAAAAGTAAACAGTACATTTTTATAGCATCACTGTTCATAGAAATGGTCATTTGATATGTTCCTTGCCTGGGAATAATTTCCAAGTGAACGCTAATTGTTTTATAGTGAAAATAGTTTCAACTATTTTCCTTGGTTTCCTGGGAAATACGATCGTACAAACTAAAATCCCTCTTATGGGACTAACCCTGGGGAAGAACAGAAAGCTCCCTGCCCCCAGTAAGTTTACCTGATCATGGATCTTTAGGTCCAATGCAGCTTCAGCTAGCTGGAGGGAGATTTCAGATGGTAATATAGTGTAAAGACCCAAGTACTTATTCTTCTGTTCTTCTGCAATTTTCTCGATGCTCTCTCGGTGGCTTGTGGCTTCAGTCAGGAGGGTCTGAGGAAAGAAAGCAAAACAAGACAGAATAGGTACCTGATAAGGAACACACTTTTTATGGATCTAGAGATAAAGCTGTCTGTTTTTCATCGGTTATGAAATTAGAGAATATCTTAGGAGGGGAATGAGCTTCGGCATGTCCCTGTTCATCAGGCAGCTAATCTCAAGAAGGAATATAGCATACCTATATAATACATGCCTAAAAATTCTAATTAACAACCCATTAACTACGCACAAGAGTGAGCAAAACAAAGGCCACATATTGACATGATGGGCAAAGAGAGCGAGGACACTTTCGTACCTTCAGTTCTTCTAGTTGTGTGTCTATCTCTATTGTCGGATTCCCTAAGTATTCCTTTGTTTCTTGAACCCAAGACTTCACAGAATTGATTTGGGACTCCACGGCTTCTCGTTCCTGGAGCTCCTGCTTCACCAGTTTCCCGTGACTCTTCACTTTGTCTTGCATGCTTCAAAAACCAGAGGGAGAAAGCACAAGTGGGTCTGAAGCACAAGGAACTCTCCTGGGTGGGACGCAGTTTTATAACGGACATAGAAAGGGGGGAAACCTAGTATGTTTGTGGCAGGTAATGTTACTTCTGGTTCTGTCAGATATTGTTTAGTGACACCAGGGTTCAGTTCAAGTATAACAGAAGAAGCTGCGTCACTGGGGTGAATAATTGATCCCTGGAAATGTGAGAGCTGACTTTGTTCCCCGCCACTAAATTGCTATTTATTTCCCTATGCAGAAAACCTAGAGATAGACAGATCCTTTGCTTCATCTTTCAGATCTTCTCAAATGGTACAGGATCCTCACCATTTGAAAGTCATGTGCCATTGGATACGTGTTTGGCTTTAGACATGTTACCGTGGTTAATGTCAATGCCATGATTTGAATTAATGGGATAAAAGGCTTTTCAATACATAGTATCAGATTACCCTAACACCATTAATAACTGAGAGAGGTGAGAATATATATTTGTGTGAGGTAACATTACTTAATAGAGGAATAAAAAAATTATCTAAAAGCATTTCCCCAATGCCCTAAAAAGTGAATCAGGCCAGTTCCAGATCATTAAGATGAACTTTCTCCTAGAGTCACTACCAAGGAATGGGATTAATTGCCTAGATTTCTATATCATTCTTGCTCCCATCCCCCTATATCACCAATGGGTTATCAAACTTTATCAAACCAACATTTTAAATAATGCTCAGTTGCTAAAGGCCCGTGTCTAACCTGGGGCTTACTAAGAGCCAGGCTGACCTCAAACTCATGACCCTCCTGCCTCAGTCTGCGGGTGGTTAGGATGATAAGTATGTGTCACCATGTACTTGTCCTCTTTTGAATGGCTCAGCCTCTTTCCCACCGCCCGAGGGATTTCTAAACTTTGTGTATGTGTTTCCAGCCCAGTGTCATTCGAATGCACTCAGTCTCCAGCTGCAGAAGACACTTTCTTTGCCGTCCCCTCTAGATAGGTACCTCTGTCTATAGTCTCTTAGTGTCTCTGGTGGTTAATCTTCATTGCCAGCTTCCCTGGGTGTAGTCACCCAGAAGGAGGTGTTTAACTTAAGGGGGATGCCCTCTCCTAAATGTGTGTGGCACTACCCCACAGGCTGGGGTCCCAGACAGAATAAAAAGGAAAACAAGAGAAGCAAACCGAACACAACCATTAATCGCTCTGTTTCCTGACTGGGATGTAGTGAGAGTAGAGGGGTAGAGGGTGGGAGGATCGAGAGGGGGGCGCCTCATGATCCATCATGCCTTCCCTCCTGTGATGGGCTATAGCCCCTCAGACCATGAAGCAAAACAGAACCTTCCTTCCTTAAGGTGATTTCGTTACTGTGACAAGAAAAGTAACAACTTTGTGCATGTTTTGCAATACTTTCCTGAACTGGTCGTTTGGTCATCTATCAGTACTTTAAAATGCAGGAAGGTTAAACAATGAGTCTGTTTGACTTGTCAGTGTATCCCCGCCTCGTGTGTGTGTGTGTGTGTGTGTGTGTGTGTGTGTGTGTACAGATGTGGGGGGGTATGAGTATACATGTGTGTGTAGATGCATGTACATAGAGGCCAGAGGTCCGTCCTGGGTGCGATTCCTCAGGAGCTATCCATCTGGGTTTGTCAGACTGACTCTCTATGTCCTAGTGTTCATGGAGTAGGCTAAACTGCTTGGCCACCTAACCCCAGAGATCTGCCTGTCTCTCTGTCCCTGTTGCTGGGATTACAGGTATGGGCTACTATCATGCTCCAGCAGCAGGCACTTGACCAACTGAGGCACGCTCCCCATTGGCTCTTATCATTGTTTAATATTTCTATTATCAGATATGTACTTGTCTAATAAAGAATGGAAGAGTTAAGAAAACCTGGAAGCAGAAATGATAGGAATAGCTCTCCACCTTTTGCAGCTGGCATGATGGAGCATCCCCATGCCTGAGTAGCCTAGGTGTGCCTTTGAGTCAAGGCCAGTTGCAATAGTGAACAAAACAGGTGTGTAATTACTTGAGGCATTGATCCTGCATGGCCGTGATTTCCTGCAGGATGGGCACCTCTTCTGCCGCACCAGGGAGGGCTCCATCTTGCAGCATGCTCAGCGCTCGCTGCTGTAGCACGCCTAGGGCCAGCTGCTGCTGCTCCAGCTCCAGCAAACACGTGTCGTGGTATTCAAGGAGGGCCGTGAGCTCCGCTTTTGAGGCTTTTTCTGGTGAACTCCCAGGTAATTTGCCTTGCAGCTGATCAATCATTTCGGTGGTTTCTTTAATCTAGTGACAAGTAGACATCTTATGAAGCTCAAAATTATACTGAAGAAAGTATGGCGAGTCCAGTCAGGGCCACACTAGACATCATTAACCATGACGACATGAATTCCAACTTTTAGAAACGAAAACTGACATGGTAGTTTTAACAGGAAGGGCCCCCTCCCCCACCCTGGGTTTAAATTATTAATCCTCAAATCTTATCAAGGCAGTCACAGACTACATGTGGCAGAGAAACTTTAAATGGACGAACACACAACACATCCATTCTTAAAGTTAGCCTGAGCATGTGTGGGAGTCATAAAGAAGACCTGGCTAAAACATTGAACCTTCCCTGATGGGTAGAAGAAATTACATATGGATTTGAGGAATGAGTTCAATTCTTATTTTTACAACAAAGAAAAAAAATATTTTGGACTTTTTCCAAAAATTGGTGAAAAACAAAGGGGGCTTACACTGGTTTTGTCTTCCTTTCAAAATTTTATTGCTTAATTTTCTTTTTAAAAATTCATTTATGTATTTATTTTTGAAGTTTTATTGGTTGTTAATGAGTATGTGTGCACATGCATGTGCGAGGCACGCCCAGGAGCATAGGCGTACACGTAACACACATGTAGATGTCATAGGACATCTTTTAAGAGTCTGTTCTCTTACTTCCCTGTGGGGTCTAGGGATCAAATCAGGTCATGGGTCTTGAACCACAAGCCCCTTTACATTGCTGAACCATTTAGCTGGCCCTTATTTATTTTAAAATTGGTATGTAAAACAACAGATTCCCTTATAACATTTTCATACAAACTTGGTTTTGGTGGCTCCAACTCCCTCCTCACATACACCTCCCTTTCCAATCTCCCTGTCTTTCCCCATCCTACCTCTTACATTCATTCTTCTGTCCCATTTTCTTTCTTTCTTTTTTTTTTTCTGCTCTCTGTCATGTGCATTCTATTGCCCTCCCCATGCCCCCTGGTCCTCACTTAAAACTAAACTGTACAATGCACATTACATTTTGGTTCATAATTTAGTTTGAAATGGAAAAAAAAATGATGAAAGTTTCCTAAGACTAATTTCAAAAGAGAAGCATGTGGCTGTTTGAATGAGCAATCCCCGACCCCTGACCTCCAGCCTCGGATATTTGAATACTTGGTCCCTAGTTGATGGCCCTGTTTGAGAAGGTTTAAGAGGTGTGGCCTTAGTGTTGGAAGTATGGCACTGTGGGAGGGCTTGGAGAGCTAAGGTCTTCGCCTACTCCCAGTTTGTGTTTTCTGCTTGGTGCTCGTGGTTCAAGATGTGAGCTCTGAGCTTGCTGCTCCAACCGCCAGGCTATGTCTGCTGCCTGCTGCCATGCCTCCCCACCATCGAGGACCCTAATCCTCTGGAATTGCAAGCCAAAACAAACTCTTTCATCTCTAGGTTGCCTTGATCATGGTGTTTTTAAACACAGCCACAGAAACGTAACTAACACAAAGGCAAAAGGCAAGATACCGGTTTTCAAAATACATCCTAATCTTTGAGAAATAAAGCAAAACACAACTTAAGCCGATCCGTAATCCAAGTTACCTTATCGCTCAAGCCCTTCCACTCATCTATTGCATCCTTCAGTATCTTCTCCTGGTCCTGGGCCACAGCACGGAGACGCGTCCAGCGCTGCCAGGCAGTGGTCATCGACCTGCTTAGGGTCGCTTTGCTTGCATCATTGCCGGTTTTCTCTAGGTGTGATGCCTTTTCCTCCAGGGTCACAATTTTCTCATGGAAAGAGTCAACTACAGACACTAGAGCCTAGTGCAGGGTTGGGGGTGAGTAGAGGGGGTTAGAGAAAGATTGATTTTGTTTTTAAAGTTCTATGGACTTGGGTCAAAGCCCAAAGACACTTTTGCAAAAGGAAATATTTCTATATAAATGTAGGTTCCTCAGGCACATGTCTATAATTCTAGGGGTGGGGAGGTGGGGCAAGAGAGTCAGGGGGTCAAGGTCATCCTCAGCTACATGGAGAGTTCAAGTCCAGCCTGGGCTACCTGGAACCCTGCCTCAAAAACGCAGAAGTAAAATTAATAATTATGAGTACATTTTGCTGCCTCTAATAACTCTAAAGGTTAACTTATCAGAGTTGGGTTTGGATTTATTTTGAAAGGCGACTATTATTTATTTACAAAAGACAAGTTATTTTGTAATTGAGATGATTATTTTTCATTATTTCTGGCAATCAATAAGAAGGAAGGAAATTTTTACTTTGGTATTCTAGAATGCTATCGTCTTCCTTATGTTGCTCTGCCAGTGAGGGACACTCAGGTATTTATTTCTCGATTTTTGTTTTAGTTAGTTCAAGTTATCAAGAGACGGTATTTACTGACGTTTAAAAAGGTTTAATTAGTTGTTATTCTGAGGGCTGGCAGGATATGGGCAGCAGTTAAAGATGACTTTGGAAGAGTCAGTTCTCTCTTTACACCTTGTTTTCTGATGCTGCCCTGATTCTGGGAGCTCCCAGCTGCCATCTCCCTTGCTGTAGGGGTGCTAGCTAGGACCACTAACCTGTGCCTGCACATCTTGCTTTTTATGTGGGATCAGGGGACCCAACTCAGGTCGTCAGGTGTCAGGCTTGCGTGGCAAGCACTTTTACCCACCAAGCCACTACCCTAGCCCTTCATTATCATTTTTAAGAAGCAGATTGCTTTGAATTTCTCTGTTGATCCTTAACTACGCATTTCTTATGAGCATCCCCCCAACTATGAAATGTATTTATTTGTGTCTATATCATACCGAAGGAAGCCAGATGGAAATAAAGATTTAATGATATGATTCTGGAAACATCACAAAGACGTTTTGCAATTAACATTAAAAAGACATTTAAAAAACAATGACAAAACTGACCTTGTGTTTTGACAACTTTTCTTCAGCTTCCTGGCTGGAAGATGTCTTCAACAATGAAAACTCAGACAGCTTCTTCTCTGCATCATTCATCAACTCGATGACCTCTTCCCTTGCTTTCTGGTACTCCTGCCATTGAACCGTACATCTTGAAAGAATCCAAGAGAAATAAATAAGCTATACAAACCCAGCTATCTCCCACACAGAGCTCTGGTGTCCACATGTCTAATGATAAGAGAGAAAAACAAATTTTACAGGCTAATGTACGTTACTATATACATTATATTAGCACACTATTGTTTTCTGTGTGGCAATATCTTTTTGCATGAACCTACTCTCGATACCTCTGCAGGAGGTCCCGCTGGGCATGGGAGTCCTGGAAGACCCTCTGACTCCTCCTTTCCAGGGAAGCCATCTTCTGGGCTAGCTCTTCCCTTCCAGCTGGCTTGATGAGTGGGTCCAGCTTGGTCACAAGACCTTGGAGCTCCTCCATGTTGCTGTGGAACTGACCCTCTGTTTTGAAAAATTCCACGTGACTTTTGAGATTTTCCTCTGCACTTTCAACATCTAGGCCGTTGCCCGCCAGCTGTAACATTTCATGGGCATCCTCAAGCCAGTCATTGGCTGTTTGGAGCACTTGATAATACCTTTGACAGTGACTGTATGATTCTGTCAAGGTTGCCTGAAAGACAGTCATCGTGATATAATCAACTTCCATTTGCCGTAGGTTTGTAAGAAGTCATTTTGTTTTTCTATCTCTTTCCTAGGTCCCAGCTCTAGAAACGCCATGAGAAGTTAACACGTAAGTTGGGAGAATTGTTTCCATGGTGAGTGCATCTGAATCCTGTATTCCTCCCTTTGCTAATCTTACTTTAATTCTACCAGTGATAAATACATCGCAGATAGGAGAGAAATGAACTCTAAATTTATGATAGCATCTTGACTGGTTCTGAAACCATGTTTTTTTTCCCTCAAAGCAAAATACAAAGCTTAGCAGCTGGATAATTTGTGAAGTCGTTATGCCTCCGTGGGTTAAAAGAATGATAACATTCAATGTCCAAACTAGCCTTTGCCAGCTTCTGGAGATGAATGACTTTCCCTTGAGTCTTGAGACAGAGACTAAAATAGAAGTAGAAATCCACAAGGCTTTCTGCTTCAAACCCAGAAGGAATGGAAATACTCTAACCAGCCACCAGTGAATGGATAAGAGGAGCCACCCTGAAAGCAAAGACAGATGTACAGTTGTCAGGGTGGGCTGCAAACAAGGAACAGATGGGAAGGGAGAGCGAAGGGGGAGCATGTGGGTTACAAATGCTCCCCATAACATCTGGATGGAGGCAACCAAGACACAGAGGCAAAGCAGAGACAACCTACCAGATTTAAGATTGTGTTCAAGAATCGCCAACTTGAAACAAATAATCAATGAGATAGATCAGCGGTTCTCAATCCGTGGGTGGCAACCCCATTGGGGGTTGCATATCAGATAGCCCGCATAGCAGATATTTACATTACAATTCATAACAGTAGCAAATGACAGTTATGAAGTACCAAGGAAATAGTTTTATGGTTGGGGTCACCACAACCTGAGGAGTTAACTGCATTAATGGGCTGCAGCATTGGGAAAGTTGAGAACCACTGTGATAGATGATTTTCAAACAGAAGAGGCCAGTTGCTGGGGATGCTGTGAATGTGTTGCTCTGATTGATTGATAAATAAAATGCTGATTGGCCAGTAGCCAGGCAGGAAGTATAGGTGGGACAAGCAGAGAAGAGAATTGTGGGAACAGGAAGGCTGTGTAAGGAGATGCTGCCAGCTGCCGCCATGAGAAGCAGATGTTAAGATACTGGTAAGCCACGAGCCACATGGCAACTTATAGATGAATAGAAATGGGGGGACTGGAGAGATGGCTCAGAGGTTAAGAGCAGTGGCTGCTCTTCCAGAGGTCCTGAGTTCAATTCCCAGTAACCACACGGTGGCTCACAACCATCTGTAGTTAGATCTGGTGCCCTCTTCTGGCCTGCATACATGCAGGTAGAATACTTGTATACATAATAAATAAATCTTTAAAAAAAAAAGAAATGGGTTAATTTAAGATATAAGAACTAGATAGCAAGAAGCCTGCTACGGCCATACAGTTTATAAGTAATATAAGTCTCTGTGTATTTGCTTGGGTCTGAGCGGCTGCAGGACTGGCAGGTGAGAGAGATTTGTCTTGACCATGGGCCAGGCAGGACCAGGAAAACTTCAGCTACAGTCAGTCCTTGCCCTGTACTCAGGGCCTGTCTCTATATCTAGAGCTGTAGGAAAATAGTTGTTAAAGTTTAATGATGGCTGTGAGTTAGTGTGGAGAGCAAGTATGCTAAGCACACTTTGAAAAGCCAGCATTTTATGTGTTTACTACAATCTTACATAAACACTGTAAGTGTTGCTATTTAATGAGTTAATCTACATGTGAAGTAAAGGTAAATGATAGGAAGATTCTGCATGCCTGATGCCCAAAGAGGCCAGAAGAGGCATCAGATCACCTTGAACTGGAGTTACTGGTGTTTCTGAGCCAGCTCAAGGTTCCCAAATCTAGCACCTGTGTAAGAACATCAAACAGTCTTAACCACTGAACCATCTCTCCACGCCAGGATTATTATTATCTTTTGTGACAGGTTTTCATATGGCTTATATGTAGGCGTTTAATTTATGATCATCTTCCTGCCTCTACTTCTTAAGTTCTGGGTACATGGCCATCTACCACCAGGCTCCATTTAAGTAGTGCTGGGAATTAATCTCAGAGCCAAGTGCATGATGGGCAAGCAACTGAACTTTACCAACAGAGCTACATTTCTAGGTCTTCAGCCATGAGATTAAAGGAAACAAGTCTATAGTAGCCACTGTATCTGTTCTCTTATACTGAACAAGGAGAGTGTCAGGGGCTTGAGCAAGTCCCAGTAGGAGGGCAATCTGGGTGGTTCTCCACACATTCCCATCACTGTTGGTAGTTCCCAGGTCTCAGGAGCAGTAGGTAGAGCACTCTTGCTCCTGCTGGGCTACATTTGACGCCAGGGGAGGGAAGCACTCCTACCTGAAGAAGGGGAGGAGAAAGCAGGGCAATGGATGGGACCGCCTACAAAAGTGGCACCTTAGTTGGTCTGTGGCATTTATCTGGCTTCACTCTCTTTGGAGCCTCTCCATCCAATGTGGTTTTTAAAATGCCAGATTTCACGTAGTATAAAAAGGGCACTAAGTATCCACTGGTCATACATTCTATTAATATATTCACAATGCTTCTGTGTGGGAATTATTCCCAGGGGCTCTGCTGGTTTAGGATGCTCCAGGCACTTGTGTAAATATGTGCATGTACCCTATGCACTGTGCCATACTTGAAGTCATCTCCATATTGTGGTGGTATTGTGTTCCCCAAAATATTGTGCACCCTAATAAACTTATCTGGGGTCAGAGAACAGGACAGCCACAATATTAAACATAGAGGATAGGCAGTGGTAGCACTTGCCTTTAATCCTAGGATTCCAGAGGCAGAGATCTACCTGGATCTCTGTGAGTTCAAGGCCACATTGGAAACAGCCAGGCATGGTGACACACGCCTTTAATCCCAAGAAGTGATGGCAGAAAACAGAAAGGTATATAAGGCGTGAAGACCAGAAACTAGATGCATTTGGCTGGTTAAGGTTTTAGGCTTTTGAGCGGCAGTTCAGCTGAGACCCATTTTGGATAAGGACTTAGAGGCTTCCAGTCTGAGGAAACAGGATCAGCTGAGGAACTGGCAAGGTGAGGTGACTGTGGCTTGTTCTGCTTCTCTGATCTTCCAGCATTCACCCCAATACCTGGTCCTAGATTTGATTTTATTAATAAGACCATTTAAGATTCCTGCTACACCATATCCCTTCTGACACCTAATATAATGTTGTTATACTTTATCGTTAAGGGAGTCGTGTGAAAGGGTAAAGGTCTGTACATGTGTCAATTTAAAAAAAAAAGGCCAACCACATTAATCTGGAGGTTCCTCAAAAAATTGCGAACGGATCCATTGCATAAGTCAGCCATACCACTCCTGGGTGTTTTCCTGAAGGGCACAGAGACGCTTAAACATCTGCATTTACTACAGCACTGTTCATCATGCTTTAGTCATGGAATTGCCTCGAGGGTCCGCCAACAGGAATGGATGAAGCAAACGTGGTATGCATAAACAACAGAATTTTATTCAGTCATAAACAAGGAGGGGGTGTCTTTTGGAGGAGAATGATTGCAACTAGAGAGTCTTATATTATGTGTATGGAGCCTAGATAATTTTTTATGGTACAAACACACATGCATGTGTATGACATGAGAATGAAGACGTACTAGAGAAAAGACAGGAGACAAATGGGGCAGGCTTTACTGCATGAAAGTATCCTTATGAAACCTAGGACTGTGTACAGTGAATATATGTCAATAAAAACAAGTAAGTCAGTTGCAAAAAAAAAATAAGAAAAAGAAAATTTTCTCTGAGGTTGGTTGAATATGTTGCAAGCTACATTATTAAAATCATTTATTATCTCTTCCAAAGGTGAGGGGAAAAAAAAAACCCAGCATGCTTTACCAATCTAAGTAAAATGTATCCAATATGGGACACATGACAATGACCACACACATAAACAATAAAAATGGTCTTTGAAACAGTGTTTGGTATTTTGGTTTTTTGTTTTTGTTTTTGTTTTTGTTTTTTTGTTTTGTGTTTTTTGAGATGAGGTCTCCTAGTAGCCCAGGATAGCCTCAAAGTGGTTTGTAGCTTAGAATGACCTCAGACTCCTAACCTTTCTGTCTCCACATTACAATAGCTATAATTATATGACTATGATCCATCACACTTGGATAAAATTAAGCACTGGGCTGTAAACAGAGAACCGACCCTAACCAGATTTTTCACATGTATACAGATAGGCAACCTGGAAAAGGAAAGGCAGAGCGCCCCCTACAGACCTGCCGGGTGCGCAGGGCTTCCTGCACATCTCCATCCAGCTCCTTGAGCTCCGCCAATGTGTGCTCCAGGTCTGCAGAAATCAGATCCTTGGCTTTAGTGAACTTCTCCTGCTCCTTGTGACTCAAGGCACTCATGATCCTCAGGCTGGAGAGGACTTCCTCCTGGTGGATCTGGATCTTTCGGATCTCCTCCTGGATGTCCTGGAGGCTGAGGTCAAGGCACACCGGCCCACTGAGCTCCGCCTTCACCCTCCGAAGCCAGTCCAGGGAGCGGCTCATTTCCGTCTGGAAATCTATGCTCTGTACCATTCTGCTCTCGCACTCTGTCACCATCTCCCCGACGCCAGATGTCAACTGTTTCAGCTCCTCCTGCCAGGACTGGACCTGACCCTTGGCTTTCTCATAAGCCGAGGGATCGAGGTGTGGAGTAAGATCTTCCAGGTGGACTGCCACTCGTTTGAGCAGAATCCCCGAGTCCTGCAGACTTCCTGCCAGCGAGTGGTAGACTTTGAGCTTCTCCTCCGCAGGCAGGGTTTCCTCCTTCACTTTGGCCTGCTCTGTTTTCACGGCTTCCAATTGACTCTCTAGCTGTCGGCACATCCTCGAATGCTCTTTGTAAGCGCTGGTGGTGTCTTCTAACAAACTCACCCTTTGCTCGGCTTGTCGCTTCAGCCTGTGATACAGGGTGGCCAGCTGTAGCATCTTCTCTGGCTGCCAAGGCTGACCTGTGCTGCGAAAACTTTCTTTTTTCTGGTTCAGTTCGTTCATGGCTTCCCCAAGGCCTACCACCTCACCCAGAAGGGCTTTGCAGCTCTCTTGAAGAGACAGGCTCTCCTCAACGATCAGGTCGGAGGGCATTTTTCTCATCTTCAGGAACTGGTCTTCCAGTTCACCCAGAGACTGGGTTGTTAACTCGATCAAAGAAGCATATTCCTTTCGGGCCAGAATTGCTTCCTGGATTTTATAGAACTTGTCCTTGGCCAAGGCAATAATGACATTGAATTGTTGGGGCAGAGCACTGAGTTTTTCACTGAGGTAGGAATGGTCAACTTCATTTAGCGATGGGAGCATGGCTTGCCCAGTCCTCTGCAGTGTGAGCAGAAGGTTTTCGTACTCGGGAGATTGTTCTAGAATGTTCTGGTATTTGTCCAATTGTGCATGGAGTTCAACCCCCTCATTCATGAGATTGATTTCGGGAAATGTGACGATGTCTGCTTGTTTAAGCCAATGGCAGGCTTTATCAAAATCTTCCTTAAAATGCTTTCTAGAAACTAGGCTCTTCTCTAGCTCCTGCAACCGGTGACTACATTTTTGCAAAACGGTGTCGTAGACACTCTGCAACTCTTGAAGCTTTCCCAGCACTTCCGGTCTTTCTTGCTCTATTATTCCTTTCATTAATTCACGACCCTGTGCCCAAAGTCCAGTCACCTCATTTTGGTAAGTCTTAAGACTGGCCTGGGTGGTCTTACATGTTTTGACCTGCTTGCTCACATCATCTGGAAGTAGGCAGATATATTCCCGGAACATGATCTTTCGCTCATGTTGTTGGATTTGGCTGGTGGCCTGAAAGACTGCCATGAGAAACTGGGTTTTCTCAGACAAAGCCTTGTTCAAGTACTTTCTTCGCTGGCCCACTAAGTCACTGAGACAATTCACATGCTTCTGAGCATCTGAGAGTGCCTTCTGGATCACCTTACGTTCATTGAGGCCAAGGTCAGCCATCACACGATCTGCATCCTTCATCAGTGACTTCAGGAGCATCTGTTTGGCCTCCAGCTCACTGCAGATGGCCAGGTGGTCCATGAGGAGGTTCTGAGCCATGTCGGGAGGTGGGCTCTGCTTCAAGGCCTCCACAATGTT
The DNA here is from genome assembly GCA_902168325.1 of Peromyscus nudipes. NCBI lineage: Eukaryota > Metazoa > Chordata > Mammalia > Rodentia > Cricetidae > Peromyscus > Peromyscus nudipes. The sequence goes on from CABHPH010157146.1 coordinate 14,013, forward strand.
AGGTTGTTGCTCCTCTGCCCACTCCATCAGCTCCTGGAACCTGGATTGTACCACATTCAGTTCCTCCAAGTTGGTGACCGACACCTGGATTTTCCTTTTGACAAGGTCCTCAAGCTGAAACCAGCGTCGCTCGAAGTGACTGGTCTGCTCTCTCACCAACTCTCTGTCATCTAGACTCAGGTGCTCTATCAGTTTCTGCTTGCGGTCTTTTAGGTCTTCAATGGCATACTTCTTCTCCTGCAATGCCAAGGCTAACTTCTTCAAAGCCTCCAGGTGGACAGCTGTACTTTCTGCATTGGATCTACACATACACAAACAATACAGGAGCAAGTCAGTTCCTTACCCTCTTAAATAACATTTCAACATTTTCATTGAGTGGACATTCATAACTTAGATTCACCATGACTACCTCAGTTTGTGACTGACTGACATAGCTGTTGGCATCAGGAATTCAAGTCTCATCTGGCCCTTGAATCAGATCAAGATGTCTGCCTGCTTCTCAATTCTTTTTACTAGACAATGCTACTTTCCAACCACATCTCCATGTGCCTTTAGCTTTCCCTGGATCTTATAATCTTCCTAGTAACATGATATGTGTGATGTCACATACAGAGAAACACAGATCTACCGACTCATGAAAACAATCAATAATAGCATTACAGTCATTCTTGTTGGATCAAGGTACAATAAATAGTAGAGTGCTAGATTGGACATTCTAGAAGGTATACCCAATGGCCCAGGAGCTGTCTATATGTACTTGGATATTTATATGTCTCTGTACTTAGATATGAGAAAATTTTTTAAATAAATGTGTGATTTAAATCATCATTTTTTTTCATTACAAAGCTGGATCTTACAGTCTCTTGAATTTACAGAGGATCAGTTCTGAAGTATGAGAAATCAGACTTGTCAGTATGATTGAGTTTGGTCTTGGATACATCATGTTTAAAGTACCTACAGAATTAATGTAAGCCAGATTTATGGGGAGATATAGCTGATATTGACTGCGTTTATTTAAAAAACCAGTGAAGTCCTGAATATCAAGAAGGAGTAAAAATGAGAAAATGGTATGCCAAAATAAACAAACAGTAAAACATCACTATTATCTACCTACTTCTAAAATAATTTTGGTGTTTTGTATTGCAAAAATCTAATAGGTTATATAAAAAAGTAATTGTAGTGTTCAAAAGCATGGGGGTGTTTTCATATAATATACCAGTGTGTGTGTGGAAGGCGGGCACTTACTTTTAAGGAATAAAAGCTATAAGGGATTCAAGGACCAGACATCTCAAAGGTCATAATTTAACTGAATGGCAAAATAATTTTCTAGAATATAACTGATGTGGATTGAAACTGAAATGTTCCCCCATAGGCTCCTGTGTTTGAACACTTAGTGCCAGCAGGTGGTGCTGTTTGGAGTGTTGCAGAATCTTTAAAAAGTGGAGCTTTGCTAGAGGAAGCAGGTCACCCAAAAGAGTGTTGTATAACTCAGTTTACTTCCTATCTGCTCTCTGCTTCCTGTTCCAAGACGTGATAGGCCAGATACATATCCCTGTCACTGTGGGGATGCCTATCACCTCAACTTTCCCTCTAAAATGGACTGCATTCTCCCAAACTCTGAGCCTAAATAATACTTGGTCAGCGCAATAAGAAAAATATCTTCTATAGTGACCAAACTTGACTAAAGTACATGGAATATATGTAGCTAAGAGACTTGACAGACTTGCAGAGAAACTTCTGGGACATGGAGGTTCAAGATGGATCCACTTCAGAGTCATGGATGGCAACCAATGACGGGCAGTTAAACAAAGTGGAAACATTCAGAGTTGTTATCTCTGGAACAGTGTCTGAGACCACAGACAAACCTGTCTCTCTTGCTTATTGGTAATTAGTATTAAATTAAACCAGGAAGCTCCCCTGTCTACCCAGGCTCAACATTAGGATCTTAGCAATATTCTATCCACTTCTGACTTAGCATCATGGTAGCCCACTGGATGATTTCTGCTACCTGGCCAGGTTATCCCATTCTGTAGTGAATTTTTCCAGAAAGTCTTCAACAATATCCATGTGGTCATGGTAATCGCGGCTTCTCTGAAGGTCCTGCTCTCTCTGTGCACACAGCTTGTCAGACTGGAGGCAAAGATCTTGCCACTGGTCGTTCAGGTGGCTTATGTCCTTGTGTTCAGGGGACTCCTGGCTCTTTGTTAACGTGTCCACCTTTTCCACGATGGCACTCACGGAGGCTTGTTTGTCCTGCAGCTGCTTAGCAAAATCCTGAGGGTGAAAATGCAAAACAGACCAAAGCACAGATTCAATACCTTTAAATATAGTGTAAAAAAATCAGAAAATGGAAAAATCGCCATTATCTCTGCTGAACATGAATTCCCAACTCTGGAAGACGAGGATAACTTTGATACTTCCTTGCTTTGTGCTATTTTGAGAAGTACAAACAAAATCTAAAAGTGTGTTTCCTTGAAGTAAGGTCTTAGTTTTCTCAAAATATATTGTATGAAAAAAAAAAGTGGTAGTGTACACCTTGAATCCCAGCACCTGGAAGGTAGAGACAGGCAGATCTCTGTGAGTACCAGGACAGCCAGGACCACACAGAAAAACCCGTCTCAAAAAACAAACAAACACACAGAAAACCCACCAAAAAAACCTACTTTTAAATTAAAAATTTAAAGAGTTTATGCTTCTTATGGAAAAAATAAATATAATTCAGGATCCCTCCATTCTTTTCATTTTGTAGTTACAAATAGTATTCAGCAGAAAATATAAATAACTCATCATCAAAGAAAATAGTCTTAAGGTTTGTTTAAAATATGATCCTCTTTCCAATCAAGTTAATATTCTGATAATAATTCTCGAATATACACATTATTTAGATTACAAATTATATTTCTGCTGCATTTAAATTAATTGCACATTAGGGCTGCATTTAACAAATGGGCTTACATCTCTACAGCTGTAGCTATATGGCGATAAAAATCGGAACAATGAAGCCCTGTGTTTGTTGAGCAGCAGTCTCCTAGTTCTGTGGGTCAAAGGTCAGCTGTCCTGCTTGCAAACAGTGAATGTTTCATACAAAAATGTCCCTGTAGAACCCCGAGAATATACATGAAATGTTATTTATTTACTTACTGAGACAGGGTCTTGCTACATTGCCTGGGTTAGTCTTGACCTCCCGGACTCAAGCCATTCTCCTCCCCTAACCTTGAAGTATGGAGGACTACAAGTGTGTGTCACTGTGCTCAACCTATGGCTGTTTGCTGCTCACACTCTTAGTCCTTCAGTGGCTGTCCTGTAGTTTAAGGACTCCAACACCCGGGCATACTGAAATGAATGTATTGAATACATTGCATCCCTTGCTCTGTTCTTGGCCTCCGTTATGCCCCTCGGGGAGACGTTAGTTCCCACCTTTACTTGAGAGACCATGTTCTGAGCGATATTGAGCTCCAGCTCTGAGTGCCTCCTCTTCATGTTCTGCAGCTGTTGGTCAGCATCCTGCAGGTAAATCCAGAGCTCGGCCTTCAGGTGCTTGATCTCTTCCCAGCCCTGAGTTAGGTTCTGTGCTTGGACCAGCCTTTGTTCAATCTGGAGAAAACACAGTTAAATGCTATCAGTTTTCCACAGACACATTTCTGTTCAGTGACTTGGAGGGGTGGGCTGTCAGTGGGTCCATGGGCAGAGCCCAACACTGTGCTCACAATCAGCTAGATTTGGAAAGCACTTCTTTATTTGTGTTGAGAAAAGCAGACTTCCTTTATGCTTAAGAGTTTCTAAAGAATTAAAACATCAATGAGTCCTCCCATGTGATTTTAACCAGTGCTGTGAAAATCCAAAAAATTTTAACAGTGTATGAGATCAAAAGCTGCCCCAAAAGCTTTTCCCATCAGGCTGAGCAGTAGACACATTATTTTACTGGTAAATTGGGGTTGGAGTAATTAAGAAAGGCTTACATTTCTAATACATGTGTCTTTTCATCTCATAAAACTCTGAGGGTTTGATGTTTTTTTGTTTTGTTTTGCTTTTTGAAACAGGGAATCATACAGCCTAGGGTGGCCTGGAAGTCCTGATAATCCTCCTGCTTCAACCTCCCCAACCCCCACCCCAGCTGTGGGATCACAGACTCATCACACTAGTACACACTGCCCTGTTAATGTTTTAGATTGTCTTTGGATCTGCTTTGCTGGCTTTTGGAAGCATATAATTTGTTTTATTATGTCTATTAAAGATACTTAGATTGTATCACCTTTTGGAAGGATTTAAGCCCTAGCCCCTGGCAGGCTTGATGCACAGAAGCCAGGACACGGGGTGCTCTGGGCTGAGTACTACTTAAAGAAGAAAAGAACACCAGAAAAGGTGTGAGAGAATACGGAAACAGCAAGAGACTGCTATTAGAGTGGAGGAAGCTACCAACGCCAGTGATTGCATCGACTGAACAATTCAGCCGTGATCCCACTACATTAGTGTCCACTTTCACTTCCGTGGTGGCTAAAATTCATCTATTAATTCACTATTATGATCTAAGAGGATTATAGCAAGAATATCCTCAGAAGTATATTCTTTAAACCTCACAGCCTTTGAAGATTTGAAGAAGAGAGAACATAACCAAACAGACAATTTGCTGTG
>CABHPH010157146.1:19044-34325 GCA_902168325.1 Peromyscus nudipes
GCTGTCCTGAAATATATTGGTGACTCATGGGAGAGAATGCCAAACACACTGGCGGATCTGTTTGTCCACCATCTGGTTTGCATTATAATTAAAGCTGTCTGCGTGGTCTGGGAAAGGGGGAAAACCCAAGGCTTGTCTCCAGTCTTTCCAGACTTTCTCACAGCATTTGCATTTCTTTTTTACATCGGGAAAAGAAGTCACAGCCTACTCTTCTCTGCTCATTCACAGGCTTGTGTATAGTGTGGAGTCGAGACCACAGCCAGGGTGAGCTGGGAAGCTTCATTGGAATGATGTGACTATTTAAATCCCAAGAGTGGCTTATGTGAGTAGATTTTTTTTTTATAGAAACACAGAAACATGCATCTCTATGATGCTTATCATTGAGGAAGACTACGTTTTAGATACTGGGCATAAAGCAGTCCACACAACACAACCCTTGTGGTGATATATTGTGTGTCACATAAAGCTTGCCTGAAGATCAGAGAGCAGAACAAGCCACTATATTAAACACAGAGGCCAGGCAGTGGTGGCCTAGCACTCGGGAGGCAGAGATCCATCTGGGATCTCTGTGAGTTCAAAGCCACCCTGGACTACATGAGATTGACTCAGTCTAGGAGAGAAACACTGGTAGAATACACCTTTAGTCCCAGTATTTGGGAAGCACACACCTTTACTGGTTGGGTGGAGAAAGGTATATAAGGGGTAAGGAGACAGGAACTAGAAGCCTTTTCAGCGAGGAGGGTTTTTCAGGCTGAGGAGTTGGTGAGGTAAGAAGTATTGGCTGTGGCTTGCTCTGCTTCTCTGATCTTTCAGCATTTACCCCAATATCTGACTACAGGTTTTTTATTAAAAGACCATTTAACATTTGAGTTACAAACCCTGGCCATCAAGGAACTGACATTCTTCTAAGGTCAGACAAGGTATTATGTCAGCAAATATTCAGCGTCATTGTGCTAAACACCATATAGAAAAGGAAAGGCGATGATAGGATTGTGCGGAGGAAGCCCCGCTACCCCACAGGCAGCATATCTCCAAGACTGCTCAGAGGATTAGATCTGAACATACTCAGGAAGCGAGCCATCAAACAGGGTAAGGACAATTTACACAAATGGACACCGGGTACAAAGTCTGGAGCAGAGGGAACAGAGCAGAGGTCAAGGGAGTGGACAGAGACCAAGTCACAGAGCCTCTCACAGGGAATTAATTACATCTGTAGTAAAAAGCCCAAGATAAATGGCTCAAGACAGCTCACAGTCTAAAGAAAATGTGCCGTGTGCCCGCAGTGGGGTTTTATTCTGTTCCAAGGAAAAATGAAAGTATGTTCTGTGAAGGTGAATAGATGGAACTGGAAGCTACCATGTTAAATGAAATAAGCCAAACATCCCAGTGTACTGGTTTCTGCCTCTAGTCAACATCAACAGTCTCCAATCTCAGAAACATTGACATCTTAGGCATCTTAGCTCTTTGAGGGGAGGTCTGTCCTGTACACTGTGGGATGTTCAGTAGCATCCTTAGACTGTACCTGCTCAGAACCAACACCATCTCAACTACTGTTAATCATGGTGTCTGACTATGTGCTTAATCATGACTAAATGACCCTGGGATTGGGGGTAATATGATGTCACCCAAGTCTAGACCACTGCTCCAGCCTCATCAGATTTTAGAAAGTAAACTCTTTGCTACCTCAACTCTTCCTTTGTTAGACAAATTATGATGACAGCCTATTCAGAGGCTGTGGAATAAAATTTGGAATTTATGCTGAAGGATAATGGAATGGTATTGGAAGTATCATGGCCAGGCCTTGGCCCAAGTGCTACTCTTAACATGGAGTGAACAGTCTACAGAAGACACACACAGCAATGGAGAGCACAGAGGACTTGTTGGCTTCTCGTGTGGATATAATAAATACAGATCTATTTCCCACCACATGAGAAGCAGTGCCTTGGGTATTCAACATGCAAAGTGACTGGTGTTTCACTTCCAGCTAGTCTTACTCATCAGTAACCAGTATGAACTGCATCACCCCACGTCCCATGACCAAGGCCATGACCCATGGCCCAGACAGATGAACGTTTAGAAATGACAAGATAATAAGCTGTCAAGATTTGAGTTTTAAAAATACATGTAGCTTAAAGGATAACTCTGTGATTAATAAAGTTATCTTAATTCTAACTAGTAGAAACAGTTGCAAAGGATTATTGCTAGCATTAACTTTTAAGGCAAATCTGGCATACTATTTCTCATCTCCCCAATTCCTATTCCATGCCTTATAAAAACATGTAACTCTGAATGGGACCAAATCACTGTGTCAATCTCTTGTGGTCACACGGAGTGTATGTTTTTATGGAGTGCTTACTGCAGGAGAGGTACTGGAGAGTCAAATGCAACTTGGGGTCAAAACCTGACTCCGAATCTGCCTCTGTGTGGAGTGCTCCGGCCATATGTCTGTACTAGTCAACTGTGAGAGGCCTGTACAGTTTGGCATGAAGACAGTATCCAGCAAGGAAAACATTAACTAGTTGGAACAAAACAAAGAAAGAAGAACAGAAAGAAAATTTGACAAAACAAAATTCCTTCGTCTTCAGTGTCTCAGATCCAGATGGCCCACAGCCTCTAATTCTCTTCTGTGGCTACTTTCAAGTGGGTGGCAGGCACACAGAAAGGCTGTGGGAGGGCAGCGGGGCACAGAGCTACATACTCAGGAACCTGAGCAAGATCAGTGTGTGCCTCCTGGTTGGAGTAGTGCATCCTGCCCTGTTCTGGCAGAAAGCCATTGTGAGAAGCACTTTTTGGGTGGAAACAAAGGAGAAAAATTGAGCTTTGTTTTGGAATGCTTTAAATAGAATACATCAATAATCAAAGCCCATACAGAAAAGGACTGACTCAAGGAAGCTCACAGTGGAAAGAAAATGTGGTCAATGGATATGATGGAGATTTAATATTCTGCCATAAAGCAGAATGACGGAACTGAGCACCACCATGTCAAGCAAAACAAGCCAGACTAAGAGGGACAAGCATCATGGATTTTCTCACACATGGAATTTAGAGAATGGAAAAATGGACTTGAGAGTAAATGTGGGCTATTAGGGACATGGATGGAGGCAGAGGAGGGGTAAGAGAGGGCAGAAAAGGTGTGCTCAGAGGATGTGCAAGAATGCTGTAAGGAAACTCATTGTTTAATATAACTTAATACACAATGCAAATTGCAAAATTGAAAAACCAGAATCTAAATAGCCTTTAATTATTTTTTCTTAGCTTAAAAAAGGCACCTCCCCCCCCATACAGTGCTTTCCAAAGTATGATGTGTGCACTGATGTGAACTTTTTCATGGCTTAAATAATGTAAATCACTTAAGCCAGTTCACACTGGGAATGGAATAAATGGGCACGTTCTCTATGAGGATTACATGAACAAGGGTGTTCTATTGATGTCTGAGGTAAGAAAATTGAAAATTTTTACTTGATACCATGAATTTATCTGGCGGTAATAACATTTGCAACTAAATTCCTCTATGATATTTTCCCACAAGATCTGCAATGCCTGTTAATCTGCTAAGCTCAGAGGTTTTAAAATATTTCTTCCTATCCTAATGAAGTTTCTGTAGCATGATTATGAGCCTGCAGATGTCATATTAATATGCAATAGATTCCTTTCATGGGACAACCATTAACAATCCCTTCAGCATGCACTCAGCAGCCTCTTCCTAAGCACCTCATCTGCGGAGAGAGAGAGACCATAGCGGGGGAAGTCACTATCACTCTTCTGTTTACAACTCGCGTTCCTTTGTGAGATGACATTTGAATTTCGACATAGTTCAGAAGCATGTGTACAGCTGGCTCTCTAGCCTGAGACTCTGTACCCACAGCCTCAGTCCACCGACAGCACTGAAGAAGATCACAGTTGTGTCTGTCGGGAATATGCACAGACATATTTCCTCATCATAGTTGCCTACACAACTTCACGGCAGCTATCTCTGCAGGATCACATTGCATGAAGTACTCAAAATACTCTATAGAGGGCGGAAAGAGTCTGGGTGGACATGGGGAAGTTCATTGCCAATATCACACACAGCATTTTCAACAAGGGATTGAGCACCTGCATGTTGCAGTATCCACAGGGTCAATGGAACCATTTCCTCATGCGCTTTGAGTAACCGTTGGACTTACAAGCATCCTTTCACATAGGAGAGAACTCAGGCTCAGAGAAATGAAGTGATGGAGTCAACAGCCACCTACTGATAAGGCTTTAGAGTTGAGCTTTGGTGAGAGAACCATACTCTTTCTATTCCACAGGCCCACACGCCTGTGTAAGAACATTGACTGTGAGGTCAGACTTCATTCATAACTTTGCTATTCCTAGAAAGCCAGAACAGTTTTGAATGAATGAATGACTCATAAGAATAATAAACTGCTCAGACTCTACTACCTGCTTAACAGCTTCTGCTCTGCTGAGAGGTGGCTGTGGGCTGGGCTTCAGGTCTGGCTGGACTGCAGAGATCCATGCCTGGCCCTGCTGCAGGGTGTCTTGCCGGCTGACATGCTTCTGAAGTTCATATTCCAAACTGCGATATACCTGAGACAGAATGGTGCCAAGATATTAGAGTTGATGTCTGCCTCTACACGCATCACTGTAACTGAATAAGCATGTAATCCTTAGGACTCCCTAGCACCATGTCCATATCTAACATGACTGAATGGGTTCCAAAAATGACACAAATTACATTGGCCACAGCCCACTTTATAATACCTTGATCTATCCACACATAACAATGTCATATATAACAGGCCCATTGTTCATATACCAGACAAAATCGGGTGAAGTACATGAAGTCATTGAAATAAATGAGAACATAAGACAGAGGTTCCCAAAGCTTCTCTTTGTATTATAAATATTAGCGTTTTTGTTTAAACTGGGAGCTAAAAATGAAAAGATGAATCATCATCTTTTAAAAAACAACCAAACTTCTCTAACTCTGATGCTTTTGCTGGAAATAAATAATAGCACACAGAGAAGTGATGGAGCTTGAGCGCACATCCACCATGGAAGCTGTATGTAAGACCTGCAGTCCAGGGACTGAAGAGATGGCTCAGTGATCCAGAGCACTTGCCCCCCCAGAGGACCCAGGTTCGGTTCCCTGCACCACATGACTGCTCACAGCCATTTGTCACGCCAGTCCCAAGGGACTAAGAGCCTCTTCTGCTCTCTGTAGGTACCGTGCACATTCGTAGTACAATACATACTCGGGCAAAACACATAAAATAAATACGTCTAAATTTTTTTTAAAAACCACAATTGGGATTCATTCATCTATTTTTTTCTGATATGACTATTCAATTAATTCATTTTCAATCATTTGATCAACTTGGTTAATAAAATGAGCTCAAGGCTGGCCAATATAACTCAATATGTCCTCGATTCAAAAGAAAAATATGTTACCAAGGTGAATTTTTCAAGTCTAAGGAATCAACTATATCATCTATAATTTATGTTTTTTCTCTCTTTATAAACACAGATCAGTCTCTCCTCCCAGTGTGTCCTGTTAATTCCTTCTGGCATGCCAAATGTTATCCTTTAAAATCAGACAGAAACATTTGACATCGTTTAAAAATATTACAATAGTTGGGTGTGGTGGCACACACTTCTAATTCCAGCACTCTGGAGGGAAACATAGGCAGATCTCCGAAAGTTGGAGGCTAGTGAATTCTATGCCAGCCGGGGTGACATAGCAAGACCCTGTCTCAAAAACAACAACAAACAAACAAATAAAGAAAACCCACCACACCATCCGCAACAAACAACAACAACAACAAAATCAAAGTAACAAAGCCCAAAGCCTACAACAACAGAAATCAACTTGCTTACAGTACTAGTTTCTATTAGAAGAACAATTCTTACTTATTGTAGATTTATTTCTATGACATTGAGAATGTAGTTTTGTGGAAATACATCCATTAAAGTATAATTCAAAACTGATACAGACTTATTCCATGTTTTCAATTTTTGTACAAGTGTCCAAAAATACTGTTAGAGTAGAAATCAGGCCTCACAGTGTTAGAAATTAATGATGATGAGAACAAAAATGCATTTATTTTAGTGCTACAGAATAAATAGTAAACTATGGGGGAATTTTGATGTTGTGTAAAAAAAAAAATAAAACTAAAACTGCCAATATAACTTTTCCTTTCATTTGCTTTGAGACAGGGTCTCACTTTGCAGCCTAGGCTGGCCTTGAACTCAGGGCAACCATCCTGCCAAAACCTTCCAAGTGTACGCTTTATAGGCATGAGCCATCACACCCAATTTACCAAACAGCTTCTGTCTTTGGTTTTGTTTTGTTTTTTGAGACAGGGTATCATGTCACCCAGGCTGACTTGGAACTTGCAATGTAGTGTCGTATGGGTGACTATGACCTTCGGTGGCCTCTATTTCCATAGTGTCAAGATTACAGACACGTGGCACCATTCTTGGTTTATATACGCCGAGGCTCAGACCCTGGGCTGCACGCTAGACAGACACTCTACCAAGTGAGCCACACCCGGAGGCTACTATGTTATCATAATTAATCCTTTGTTAGAAGGATTGGATGGAAGTGAATGTCTGGATTTCCAAGCTTCCTCACATGGAGCAGATGATGCCTGGCATGTTTGTTTTGCCATGAACTTCATCTTCTTACTTTCTGTCTGCTGAAACACCAAAACTACTCCAAAGATTTAGGCATCAACCCTATTTTTGAAAACCTAGCCTTCTTCTTCCGTCCATCGCTGCACGGAACGGCCTGGAGCACTCACCCTCTGGGCCGTGCTGCAGATGGCTGAGTAGCTGTCCTTTGTGCCCTGCAGGTGAGCTTGCACACTCTGTTTCTGCTTTGCTTGCAGGTGGTCTGGACACTGGCCTATCAAAGTGTCGCCTTTGGTTTTAAGGTCGTCCAGGCGGTCTTCAAAACCTGCTATTTCTTCCATCATCGCCTGCAAAAAAATGAAGCAGAGGGCCCGCAGGATTCCATTTTCAGCTTGATACAACTTCTTTATTAAGCATCAAGTTTAAGATCTAATTTTATGTGTCTAACAAACCTTTGAAAAGAGTTTTGTGATTTATCTTGGTGATGCATTAGGTAAAAAAGCAAATGAGTGTTTCAGGAAGCCACCAATGGGAAGAGTGAATGAGTTGTGGATTAGTCATGTGACAGTGAATTGGCTTTAAGACTAGAGTATGTCCACAGCTGGTCTCAGAGAGGCATTGTTAAGATAATGCAGCCAGGGTAAAAGATGTCCGTCTGTGTGTCAAGTCTATGTTATAACCTAGGCATAGCTCTTACCTCAGACGATAGCATTGCTATTTAATTTACTTACTGCTCTAGCTTCTGTAGTAATATAATTCATAATTTGCGCCCAATAACATTTATATGAATAAAATAACTATCATGCTTACAGTTAATTGCCCACTGTAGTCTGGAAATCATAAATGAGCTCTAATAGTATGGGTTGCCATTGCCATGTGGATGAGGGACTAAAGCACAGGAGGGTCATATCAATGTAACCTGGTAGTAAAGAGCCAAGCCTCCCAGTTTTGGGCATGTCCTTCTGGACTTCAGCTCCCACCACTTTTCTCACATGCATTATCCAGGGAGCATGCTCACAGATTGTTCAGGGAGCAAGAAGCGAGCTTGTCAAATGAGGCTTGAATCGTTATTGGTCACACAATGCTCACGACAAGTGAGGCATTCCAACACAAGGGTGCCTGGGTGGATACATCACAGCTCTACATAATGGAATCATGGTTGGGCTCTCAGCAATGCTGTGTTTTTCTTTTGTCCAGTGGGGGTGGGTGAGTGGATATTAAACTCAACTGGAAACCACTTTTGTCTTCAGCTGAGAACAGACATATCATATCCTAGGCTGGAGAGGGAGAGGGAGAAGGGAGAAGAGGGAGAAGCAGAGGGGTAGGGGAGGAAGAAGGAGAGGGAGAAGAGTGAGAGAGACGGGGAGGGGAGATTCCTGCAGGGATGGACTATCCATTAGGTTAGTATACATACTGGTTAGTCTTTTGTCAGCATGACACAAGTTAGGGTCATCTAAGAACAAGGAACAGCAATTGAAAAAATGTCTCTATGAAACTAAACTGGTCTCTGGGCAAGTCTGCAAGGCATTTTTTTGATTAATGACTGATGTGGAATGGCCCCCATACACTGTGGGTGAGATCACTCTTGGGCAGGTGGTCCTGAGTTGTATAAAAAAGCAACTGAGCAAGCCAGAGAGAGCAATCCAGTATTCCACATTCCTCCAGTTCCTGCGTTGAACCCCTGCCCTGACTCCCCTTCCTGATGGACCATAAGCTGTAAGGTGACATAAACCCTTTCCTTCCCAGGTTGCTTTGGCTTCCCATGCTTCCCATTGTGGTTACCACAGCAATAGGATGCACAATAGGGCAGTATATTCTTATAGCCTAACAATATCAGCACAAGAGTTGCTCATCTCCCATCTACATACTGAGCATAGCCGACCCTACTTAGCTTCCAGGATCAAATGAGACCTGGCATGTTCATAGAAGTTTGGTCATAGATTAGTAGTTGGTTTTCTATCTCTATTTGTGAGGTGCAAATTTTCCTCTGACAAAGAGACTTATGGCTTTCCTGGCACACCACAGGGTATTGATCTATATCATAGATAAAATTATTTCTCATTAAGATCATGGCAGGGCTGGAGACATGGCTCAGAGGTTAAGAGCACTGACTGCTCTTCCAGAGGTCCTGAGTTCAGTTCCCAGCACCCACATGGTGACTCACAACCATCTGTAATGAGATCTGGCACCCTCTTCTGTATACATAATAAATAAATAAATCTTTTTAAAAAAAGAGCATGGCAGGTCATTCCATAAAATGGTCCCCATGCCGTCGTCTGTCACCAGTACGTGTAATTACTAAGAACACAGACCTGCCAAGATAAGAAAGTCTGCTCTCAGTGTTGCTCTTTGTGGGTCACAAAATGCTTTCATGGATGCCATTCCCTAGAGTTTCCAGCACAGTTAGGAGGTGAGACAAGATGAGAACAAACTGTCCCCAGAGAGGCTCAGGTCCCATCGAGGAAGGATATGTGGCCAGCCTAGAAGGCAGACTGACTCCCAGTCCTGTGTTCCATGGTTGGCATGTGTTTCTAAAGTAGAAGGAATCTCTTCCTGTGCTAAATGATCCATGCAGACTAAATTCCAAGACAAAAAAAAAAAATCTATGAGCTCAACAAAGTGCAACATGTTTGGAAGCCGAGTGCTAAGATTTGAGTCATCTTTTTTTTTTTTTTCTCCCAAGTATCAAGTCCAATGGCTCCAAATTGTCAGCCGCACTTGAGACTCACACCAGGTTCTTGAAGCATGGTCATAGCTCAGAGCTGCATTTGAAGACACACATGTGTACACCCACATGCGTGTACACATGCGCAGTCACACACATGCAGACATTTTCGCAGTGGCAGGGCAGTCAAAGGCTCCCTGTGGTGAGATTAGCTGTACCTTGTGATGGGCGAGCTGCTGGGTAATGGTCTCTAGGCTGCTGGCCTCCAAAAGGTCAGGTGCCACCAGCCGGCTGGACATCTGCAGCAGCCACTTTTCTACCTCTTGGAGTTCACTGTTGTAGTCTTCGTGGTCTTTGACTTTGGCCTCCAGACTGGAGACACGCTCCTGCAAAACCAGGTATGTGTCAGAGCTGGCCTTTGAGCCTTCAACCTACTCAGAATTGTGTTATCTTTAAAATTGCCCAGGGGAACCTGTAAGCTAGGCAGCCCGAATTGTGTCAAAAAACTACCAGGATGGGGCTAGGGTGCCGTTCCGGGGTAGAGTGTATGGTTAGTACATTCAAAGCCATTGGTTCCATCCCCAGCATCTAATAGGAAATTAATTATGTAGCAAATCATCAGGAATGGAAAGAATCAGCCATCATGTGGTTAATGTGTCTGTGACCCATGCCGGTCCTCAGAGGTCTGTAGCAGAGAAGAGGGAAGCAGGTTTCGTCACATCCTGGGCAGCCAGCACTCACGGTGCCCCTCTCTCCCCTCACCTTTCCTATGCTGCAGAGGTCCTGGAAGTCACTTTGAAGCTTCTGGATCTTGTCCTTTAACGTCTGGTCCTGTACCAGTTCCAGGAGTGCCTCACCCTTCTCTCGCACCGAGTTCACGGACGGCTCGTGGGACAGCACCGTTTGTTGTAGTGACTTGAGTCACAGGGACGAAAAGGGAAAAGCAGGCATCTCATTTGGGTTAACAAGGAGGAAATACACTGGTGCCTTGACAACACCTACCTCAGAGAAGGATCTAGCAAATACTAACTGAGTCAATTAAGTACAAAGCGTTAAAAGGAGAATACTTTACCGTGGCTTGTGCTATTTTAAAATATTATACACGGGGGTAGGGGAAGCACATGGAACAGCTTCTCACAATGGAGGGAAAATAGAAAAATTGTCATTTAGCGAAACTGAACACAGCTCACATTTCTGCCTCCCACTTCATTGCTTTCAGCAGAGACACAGGTCAACAGGAAGGACTGTCCTTCAGTCTGGAGGTCACCATGTTGGTTGCAGCTGGCGTTAGAGTTGACCTTAGGTAGAGAATGTCCAGCAGCACACTTGCTGAGACAGGCTCAAAGCATACTTAACTAGGAAATGGATCCGACCTGGGGGTGGCGGGGAGGCAATTCTCATGAGTGCATCTCATCTTCAGGGACAAGCTGCCAGGTCTGGAGGGGAGGTCAGGCACAACACAGCAGCTAGAAATGCCACCAGCTTCTGCAGAAGCAGTTTGGGGTCAGTGTGCATACTGTTGTTCCTAAACCTGTTGCTAAATCCTTCAGGGCTACTTTCAAACCCAGATGGCCTACAACTCTGTCAAGGTATTGGGCCATGAATTTGAGACCCCCCCACATGTATGTATGTCTATATGTGTGTATGTATGTATATGTATATGTGTGTGTGTGTGTGTGTGTGTGTGTGTGTGTGTATGTCTTTCTATTGTGATATCTATGCCAGATTTTCTTTAGTTAAGACCAGGTGGGCAGAAATGTGTAAGTCATTCATGACAACACATCACATGTAAGTGGAAGCCAGTTTTGGTGATTATTTTGAAAGTCTGATCAAGTGAAATCTATAACTTTCTTTACCTGTTTATATCTCCTCTCTATCTCTAGAATGTATTACTGCTCCTCCAGAAACTAAATTGCCCTGTGTTTAAGTATAATTGGCCAGTTAGAAGTTATTGTCTTTAAACTGTGTTATCTCATTTCCAATTTGCTGTGAGTCAGATTCCAGGACTGGGGAACCAAAGACAAAAAAACAAAAACAAAAAACAAAACAAACAAACAAACAAACAGAAATGACTACATGGGATAGATATGTCGTCAGTGACAAAGGTCACATTTGGGAATCATGTAGTCAAGTTACAGGAAAAAAAGTTACAAAAATTTCTCAATAGATTTTTAAGCTTATGTGGTTCGCTCCATTCATAGCTACCTTCAGCCACATGAGGCCCTCAGGCTGGGAACTGAACACCTTTGAGAAGATCCATATATCTGTATCACAAAGGTATGTTGATTGATTTTATCAACTTTTGAATATTAGTCCCTAATAGGAAAAATTATGCCAAAACTGTATATTTAGCCAACTATAGCTACATAAATCATCAGCAAAGAGGATATATAGGAGTCGCTTCAGCACCTCTGCAGGTGAACACTTTAGGAATAGACTCTCTCCCATGCAGTCCCTGCCTGGTTTCCACATGCATGTGTTAGCAGTTGCAAGGGACTACCTTGTATTTGGATAGCTGCGCCTTTTTTTCATACAGCTCCATTTTGGGTTCTTCGGGCGTGTGCAGGATCTCCTGGTATTCTGCCATCCATCGGGTGAGCACTTTGCATTTATCTGAGAACTCTTTGGCTAAGTGAAGACCCTTCTCCAGGCTCACGTGCTCCTTCCTCACGGTGCCGGTCAGGTCCTTCAGCTGCTCCATGTGGCCGTGGATCTCCTTCCTCAGTGCCTCAGCCTCGCTCTCCTCCAGGAATTTCACAGCCCTCTCCCCTTTCTCCCGAGCCGATTTCAGCAAACTGTGGCCCTTCTCCATGTCTTTCAATAAAACCTGAGAAAGAACGTGGGTTACTACTGCCGTGAAATGACCAAAAGCAACCTGAGGAGGAAAGGGTTTATTTCACTCACAGTTCTGTACAGCAGTTCATCACTGAAAGGAGTGAGGGCAGCAACTGATGCTCAGCCTGCTCTCCTATAGAACCCGGGCCCACCAGCCCAGGGGTGGCACCACTCCCAATAGGCCGGGCCCTCACCCATGGATCACTAGCTGAGAAAATGCCCCATAGGCTTTCCTACAGCTCATTTTTTCCATTGAGGTTCCCTCCTCTCCAATGACTCTAGCTTCTGTCGATAGAAAACCAACCAGCACAGAGAGCAAGTGTTAAGCACATGCAGTGTGGATCTTATTCTCTGCAAGCAAAGGTTTTCAGATTCTATTTGCAATCATTCTGCAGTTCCTTAAAATAAGTTTTGGAATTTTTTTCCAAGTTGGACCTGTCAAGGAATCTGAAGTTCCCTTCTTTAATTCAACAGAGGATTTAAGTCTTCATCAATACACCCTTTTCAAATCAGAGACTTAAACAGGAAATCTGTGTGTCTTTTATCCCCAGCAAACTTTTATCCCAAAGGATTTTGTTGACTAGTCTGTTAATACACCAGGATGTGAATTTAACATCCAAGTGTCAGGCTTTGCCTACGTAAGATCTGCGGCACAGGTGCACATAGGCCATTCAGATGACTGCACATCACACATGAATGGCATTGGCTTTGGCCTTAAAGCATATATAACCATATTTGGATTAAAGTCATCAACCACTTGGAGTCAGGAAGAGCACACGTGGTTCTAGATCTACCTGGTGGAACAGGATCATGAGGGGAGGGAGGTTGGAGCCAGAAGGATGCATGCCTACCTCCAAAGTCTTCAATTTTTTCCCCATCATTCCTTCATCAACTTTATCGATTTTGGTAGCCACATTCTTGAAGTTTTTAAGAGTGGAGCCATACCAATCCGAATATGAAGTGAGGGATGATTCTGTTTCCTCTAGAGTCTGGATTTCCTCTTCTAAGAATTTTATTTGCTCCTGTGAAAGCAAAGAGAAGATTGAACCACAGACGAAAGCCCTGGGACCAGGGCCACTGTGGACCACTAGACATCTTCTGTAGAAGTTGGTAAAGAAAAACCACTTAGGCTCACAATGTCAGCTGTCCCCTGTAAATGGCGGGGGAGTGAGGGCGGCTCACCAGCACTTGGAGCAGCAGGGCCTGGTACCGGGAAGTCAGCTGGGTGGCCTGGCTGCCCATTCTGCTGCTCACATGGCTCTCCTCCAGGATCTCCTGGGCTCTCGTTCCTACCTCCTCAACTTCATCTCTGTGCGCTGACAGGTCTTCATGCCACTTCTGAGATGATGTAAGAACCAGAGAGAAAGGAACTCAGTCCTGGACACTCTTAAATAAGACAAATACTGTATGCACCTCCTGAAGAGAACATGATTTTCACGTGTGTTTATGAATATATTTATTCTGAGATGCAATTTTGAAAGTGTGGCAGATATAATCTTTGTGAAAAATTATGCTACAACCGTGTGATGATGACTGTGTATCTATAACTCTGGGTACCTTTCTTTATATATTGTACTTTGGGGCAAATGCTTTTTTTTTTTTTTTTTTAAAAAAAAAGTGTTTCATATCTTCTCTTGCAGTTTAATCAGTTTTAAGATACTGAAATGAATAAGGCAAACAAATTATCAAGGGCTATACATTATTTTGGATGTGTGCAAGGAACTTATGTAAACATTAGAAAGAAACTAGTTATGAATTGTTAACTTAAGGAGCTATGTTAGATCCCTTTTATATCATAACTATGATTGTAAAAGTTTGTCACTTCCATATTTTTATAAAGGAAGTCAGCAGACATGGGAAATAAATATAATAGTTTCACAAAACTGTATCCCTTTTGACATTTTTTATAATTTTAAAAATTAGTTACTAATGTGTGTGTGCTTGCACATGTGTGTGCTTGCCCGTGTGTGGAGGTCAGAGGACAACTTTAAGGTGGCTCTGTCCTTCCGGTATGGGGACTAGGGACCAAACTCAAGTAATTAAGGATTACCTGCTGAGCCAGCTCACTGACCCAGCACCAAACCACATTCTGTCTAGAGGAACCTAAGAAGTAATTGTTGCGAGGACAGCCATTTCATTTATCGTCAATGTCCTAGATAAGCATGATGAAAACTCAGAAGACATCTACCTCGGACAGACAACCCCCTGATGCCTTGGACAGACAACCCCCTGATGTTTTCATGAAACAAACTACAAACTATGCAAGGCCCTTTGCTTTGACGAGGCCTGGGAGTTCCCTGGAGTTGCACCTTCATCTGAAGCAACTGTATCTCCTTGGTGGATCGGCTACTCCGGCATTCGCTCCTGATGCTGATTTTCTCCTCCATTCTTTTGAGCCACTCATCCACTTGCTGGAACTTTTGCTCCATCAGCCTCAGTTTGTTCACCACGGTGTTGAATTGCGTCCGGGTCTCAGCCAGTCTCTGCTG
Organism: Peromyscus nudipes; assembly: GCA_902168325.1. Taxonomy (NCBI): domain Eukaryota; kingdom Metazoa; phylum Chordata; class Mammalia; order Rodentia; family Cricetidae; genus Peromyscus; species Peromyscus nudipes. Next base: position 33,652 of record CABHPH010157146.1, read on the forward strand.
GTAAACCTGCCAGTCCTGACGAAGGGACTCCAGCACTCTGTCTTCTGCCTGGGGGATGCCCGAGGGGATCACGTCATCCCGGGTGTGCAGGACCGAGTTCAGCAGGGCCTGGCCCTCTGCACAGTGCACCTGAAGCTCCTGCAGGAGAAAGGGCATGGGCATCATGACTCATTCAGAGTTTGCACCCGTCAGCACATCTCAGCTAAACCATCTGGGCCAGCTTGTAACTCACACTAGACATGTGATTTTATTCTGCACTATTAAACAATGCATACCTGCATACCTAACAATGAACATGGCCTTCCTAAGTCTAGAGAAAGAGCCTGAAAATCTCCCAATTAAAATAATTTCTACTGGGCAGTGGTGGGGCATACCTTTAATCCCAGCACTCAGGAGGCAGAGGCTGGGGGATCACTGAGTTCGATGCCAGCCTGGTCTACAGAGTGAGACCCAGGACAGCCAGGGCTACACAGAGAAATCCTGTGTCAAAAAAAATAAACAACAACAACAACAACAACAAAACCAAACAAAATAAATAAATAAATAATAAAATAACAATTTCCCAGTTAGGTTTCTGAAATTTGATTTTTCAGCTTGAAGGCAAAAGCAGTCATGGCAGAAGTGATATTGTTTAAAACAATAACCTAGGCTTATGACAGCTCAGACTCTTCTTA
>CABHPH010157147.1:0-10084 GCA_902168325.1 Peromyscus nudipes
ACACACACACACACACACACACACACACACACACACACTTTGTAGAATATAGTCCTTAAAGCAGAGCAGCCAGCATCCTTAAAACAGCTGTTCTGAGAGACCATCATGATGGAATTGCTAGTTGTTGTCATTCCTTATTAGCGGGGATGAGGAGAACCACTGGGTCCTCACCTGAGATCCCAGCTGCTCCTCCCAGCCATTTGCACACAATTCTGCCCTATAAGTGGCTCTGGGATCTGGGGCACGCTTGAGGCTAGGGAAGGTAAAGGGGAAGGGGGCTCCACTTTGGAAGCTATGGGAGGTCATAATCCATACCCCAGGGCAAACTTTGGTTGCTGCTGGGAATCTTACCAGGAGCGAGTAGATTTGTTCAGGTCTCCCCAGGGAAGGTGTGCACCAAAAATTTAAAAGGATGCCAATCGGTGGGAAGTAAAACAATGAAAAAGATACATAGGCAAATAGAAACTACAGGAAAGGTAAAAAGAACATTCCAATATGAAACAAAATAGACTTGAAAACAACAGCAACAGTTAAAAAACTGGGAGCTGGAGGGATGACTCAGTAGTTAAGAGGGCTTGGAGCTCTTTCAGAAGAGCAGCATCCACATGGGATGACTTCCAACCACTGTTAACTCCAGCTTCAGGGGATCCAATGCTGCCTTTTTTCTTTTGCAGGCACCCTGCACGCACATGTGTATGCATAAACACACACACACACTACAAACACACCTATAAATAAAAATAATAAATATAATATTAAAAATGTCACTAGAGATAATGAGGGTATTTCATAACAACAGAAGGGTTAATCAGCATTGGGATATAGTGACTGAACACAAGTTAACAGAGCTGTGAGAAGGATGGAGGAAACCCTCCAGTCTTGGAGGGAAACAGACCATTGGACAACAGTATTTGGATATTCTCATGTCCCATCTTCAATGGAACTAACAGGGAGAAGACAAAGGAAACAGACTTGATGCTATCACCAACAGCTAGAGAACGTGCTATCCACCTAGCAACAACAGCAGGACACATTCTCCTCTAGTTCACAGGAAATGTACTCCAGGATAGACCATGTGGTAGGCCATAACATGAGACTTAACACATGTAGAGGATTAAAGTCATACCGAGTGTAGTCTCTGATCACAGATGGAAGCAGGCCATAGCAGGCCACAGAGCAGAACAAGGGAAGGCCCAGGCCCAGGGAGGACCCAATGAGGAGCCAGCAGGGAGCAGAGGAGGGGACACAGGGCAGAGATCCAGATGCAGCTTTATGTGGCTATAACACCAATGCACTTGGCAGCAGCATCTGGTCCTCTAAGTGGCTGTGCTGAGTATCTGGCTTGTCTCATCCGAATGCCTTGCTAGAAGTTTCTGTCTGAGACACAGGAGGGCCAAACTCCTCTGCACGAGTGTGGTGGATTTGCCACAGCATATCCTATGTGACAGTCGGTCTTCATGATGAACATCATGGGATTAAGAAACACCTTGGGCACTTGTGAGGCATACCTTTGGGTTTTTCTTGGAGGGTCTTTTAAGAGGTGTTTAATGAAGTAAAGATGATAGCCAACCCCCTGAATGTGGGAGGCACCATCCCATAGGCTAAACAGAATAAAAAAGAAAACAGTAGCAAGCCGTTGGAGTACCAGCATCCATCTGTCTTCTTGAAGGTGGACACAGTGTGACCAGCTACTCCATACCTCCATTGTCATGCCTTCCCCTTCACCAGGGACGGTATCTCCTCAAAGCATGAGCCCAAATAAATGCTTCCTCCTTAGGGCGATTCATGTCTGGTGTCTGGTCACAGCAACTAAAGAAATAACTAATACAGCATCCAGTGGTTTAGCCCGCAAACTAGTCTAAAGAAATAACTAATACAGCATCCAGTGGTTTAGCCCAAGAACTAGTCTAAAGAAATCACTAACACAGCATCCAGTGGTTTAGCCCGAGAACTAGTCTGATCGCTCCAAAGTGGAACCTGCCAGGTGAGCGTCTAACATCACCCGTGGGTATGTGATCAGCAGGGAGCCCCTGCATGCTTTCCAGGTTCTGGGGAAGACTTTGAACACTCAAAGTTCAGGCTTAGAAAACAACCTATTTTAGGGATGGGTCAGAGGTGGAATACATCATTTTTCACTTAAGAGGAAATTGTCAATTGCCAGATCTTCTTGCTGTTCCCTACAAGCCAAACACTGGGGGTGCAACATTAACACTGTCCATTCCCCTGCAGTGTGAATGTGAGCACTTCACTAGGTGTAGTGATACACACATGTAACCCCGGCACTTAGGAAACTGAGGCTGGGGAGTGTGTGTGTGTGTGTGTGTGTGTGTGTGTGAGAGAGAGAGAGAGAGAGAGAGAGAGAGAGACAGAGAGAGAGAGACAGAGAGAGAGAGACAGAGAGAGAGACATAAAGAGACAGAGACTCAGAGAGACAGAGACTCAGAGAGACAGAGAGACAGAGAAAGGACCTTTCCCCTCATGCAAATGTGTGTCTGCGGGAATAACAGTGGCCCCACTGTCCATATTTCCTTTATCTACTGCTCCTCTTAACACGGGCTCCCTTAAGACCATATTGCTTCAAGATGATCAGATTTTTCCTTCAACAGATGCCACAGATCCGTTTTTGTTCCCCATGACCTTTCCATGCAAGCTGAATAGTAAAACTTAACGCGAAGCTGTGAGTCGGTGTTAGAGGCTAGGATGATGAAGTCTGTGATCCCTGGGTCGGGCATAAACGGTCAGGATGCAATCTGGAAGTGTTTTAAAGGCCAAGTGCAATGTGACACCCCTGGGTTCGGCTCTCATTTCCTCTTCTTCTGCTCTCTCCCCGCTGGTGTCTTTATAGCCCCCGCGTCCCCTCCTCGCTGTGGCTACATTCGCTGCCCGCCTGTGCTGGCTCATCTCTGACTCCAGACCTTTCTTCCCACCACCTCGGGGGGCCACACCCAGCTTTCCTAATGCCTTCTGCTCTGACCATGGTTGCACGCTCCCTGAACTCTCCACATGGATCTGATACACTCCTTTAGGGGTGAGGACATTGGTCACATGGCTAGGACCAGACCCTCTACATCTTGGGCTTCACTGACCTGTGGTCATTTCCTAGGCCCTCCCTTAGGAATCCACAAGTGTTCAGCAAATGTGTGTCCATGACAGTTGCGGGATACTCAAAAGGTCCCTCAGTGCTATCAGGGGTACGAAGCAGTTACGGCTCTCTCCTAGAGCATCTCCTATTGCACTGCAAGGGAGAAACAGAAGCAACTCAGACCTCTGTGTCACTCCGCATGGAACTACGTTAGCTCTAGGGAAAGGAATGGAGATGTCACGGAGTGTGTGAATTGAGTAGAGGCTCAAGTGGACTTTCCAGAGAGTGAGCAGACACCAAGGCATGGTTCCTCCATGCCATCCATCTATAAGTGAAACGAAGTATTCTGACTGTGGTCTGGAAGTGGCAGGGCCCGGTACCTGAAATGCCCATGAAAATCTTCCTGGAGCCCAGTCTCGAGCCCTCTGTGAATTTGCCTCTTCTTCCTTGTAACAAACCAACTGTCCCTTGGCACTACTTCCTCGGCAGCCCTTGCTCCTCACCCTCTGAAGCTGTTTCTCTCTTCAGTCCCAGCGAGAGTGCCCTATGAGCCATGCACTGGCTCACCCATTGGACACTAGCAGCCAACCTCCGCTCTCCCTGTCTGCTCCACCCCGTCCCTTGCAAGCCTCTCCTCTCCTTAACTGCTGGCCTCTTGTTCTTCCTTCTCTTGCTAGAACACTCATGTCCCCAGGTAGAAACATGAGTTAAAAAGTGTGTTCTTTGAATGGAAAAATGATCAATGACCCTGAAAGATTTTTTTTGGGGGGCTTTTGTCTTTTGTATTTTTAGGGGAACTAAACAAAGTCACAATTAATAGACAAAACCCATGGTCCATGCCAACCATGCCAACTGCTGATGGAAATCAAGACAATTTGTGGAGATTCTGTATAATGAAGAATGAAACCAAAACAATGATTAGTCACAATATCCTACACACACACATATACACACACACACACACACAAATACACACACATATATATGACTCAAACATACACACAAACACATACATACATATACAAAACACATTCAGATACACAAACATTCATTCATAAAAACACACATACACAAACACATGCATACACATACTCTCTCTAACTTTAAAAATAAGTTATCTGCTGGGCCTTCTTGGCCTCACTGAGAAATCAGTACTCATTTTTCTTCCCTTGAGGGTGAGCTCTGGCAGGTGGATCCATGAGAGTCACAAGCTCTCTGGGACAGCATCACACTCCTTTTGTTTTGATTCTACTACAGTTATAACACCAATAGATGTTCTGGTCACAGTGCTGTTGGATATTTTTCAACTGCTGACTGAGCATAAAATCATTCTACATCCTACAGAGTCACACACAAAAGAAGACGGGGTGAAGGTAAGGTACACAATCAGCTTAGGGAGAGAAACAGGGGTCTGCAAGCTTTGAGGAAGAGGCATAAGAAACACTGAGGTCCATATTTTTCCACACACATTTATCATTTAATGGAAGATCCAAGAAGTGACTGTGGTTTTAATGAATTAGTGTGTGTATGTGTCTGTGACACACGGACGCAGAGGACAGAGCAGACAACTGGTGTGTTCTATCATCGCTCTCTGCCTTTATCGCCTGAGACAAGTCCTTCACTGGGCTTGACGCTTTCTGGTTCTGCTAGGCTGCCAGGCCAGCTAGCCATCAGGACCCACCTGCCCACTTTCCAACGTTACGGGTACCCACAGCCATACCTGGGTTTTTATGGGAGAGCTATGGGCTTCAAACTCAGGTCCGTGAGTGTGTACAGGAAGCCATCTTTCCACGGAGCCATTTCCCCAGTCTCCACAACTCCATGTTTCTCTGAGTTCTCTCAATTCCCTGCTCCTCACGGCTCATCAGGAAGAGACTAAATACTGTATAACATTATGTTCTCCTTCCCATGACAGGGCAGCGTGCAATAGATTTTTAGAGTCATGCTTATCAGAATTTGTTAAAATAGAAAAGAGAGCGCTAAACTGCAGCCTTTTTTCCTTCTCTGAAAATTTCCTTTATCTTGAAAAGTTACATTTCCCACCAGGGCAGGATGAATGACTCCACTTGATGTATGGGTCAGAAGGAACAGAAACCAACAGCAGGCATACTCATTTCTAACGTGACTTCTCCCTATTCCCCTCTTGGGAGGAGCCTCACTGATTAACTTGGTCCTCTGAGTACGGCAGAACCTTGGGCCACATATTTTTCAATGAATAATTTTCTTTGTGGAAGATTGGAGTTTTGATCCGAGACCGTGATTGTGGCCCTGACAACACCGCCCACCTCTGCTCTTCATTTGGTCTCCGGAAAATCCAGTCTGTGGAAGTAAAAAATAGATGGAAGTCCTTCGGGGGCTTCTGGTCATGTCTGTGTGACTCTGTAGAAAAGCTATTACCTGAGAGCAGGGAGGATGGGGAGTGGGTCTTCAACAAGGGGAGGATGGGGAGTGGGTCTTCGACAAGGGGCTGTCTAAAGAGCAAGTTATCTTCATGGTTGTGAAACATCCAAAGATCTTTGGTAACAGGTCAGACATGCACACACACAGGAAGAGAAAGTAAGTAATCGTGTGTCTGGGGTTAACATGTTTATAAAGCCATTTTCCTTCTTAGTGAAGGAGTCAATCTAATTGAGGCATCTGGTAACTAGAGGAGACAGAATAATAAGGACCCTAAATAAGGACCCTAAATCCTTCTCTCTGGCTCCCCCCCCCCCGGCCCGCCATCGCTGCGCCTGCTGAACCCAGGGCCCTGTACACACTAGGCAAACACTCCGAGTAGTATCCCTACTCCTTGTTTTTGACACAGGGTCTCACTATGTGGCACAGGCTGGCCTTGTTATCTATTCCACACCTACCAGACCTTGTTTACTTGCAGAGCATCTTAGAAAGCTTGTGTTTCATGCCAGAAAGCTGATTCTTGAATAGTTCAACAATGGGATGATCCTAAGAGCCCACAGGCTGGAATGTCTGCCAGCCTCTCCTGAGAGGGGCTATGAACTTACATTTCTCTACTGACTTCACAGGGTACATGGAAGGGCAATAAACTCACTGAGATGCATGTGTTGTGCTATGTACATGGTGGCTTAAGGCACTGCCCTTCCATAGTGGCCCATGGTCTGGGTACTCAACCAGCCCACTAATTACCCACAATCCATGTAAATGGACCCAGGAGAAGTGCCAATGTTAGAGAACCATGAATGTAGTGTTATGATGGTTTTCTGCTCTTAAGAATAAGGACAAAGTTCTTGTTTCCCTTATGCCAAATGCCTTCAATTCAGCTAATTTCACAGTAAGTTGAGAAAACAAATATTGGGAACTCAGAATGTTTCAGTCAAAGCCCAGGTTCCTCTTTGAGAACCTCATGACCTCAGGTAAGTCACTCAACCTATGTAAGCCTCTCTTCTCTGTCTGAATACACATTTCCACACACACAAAACTCAGAAGCAAAGAGACTCAGGGTTGAAATGCCAACCACAGCCTTCCAGTGACTGGATGCTGAGGAACATGGCCCAGAGGAGCCTGGACCCACTGCCTCCTGGTCACCTCGTGGTCCACTCATTCTAAGAGAGCTGCTCAATTACTGCAGTTCCTCAGCTCTCTCAGATGAGGACAGTCCCGCTCAGAAGAGCCACAGGCTTCTGCTTTCCCCATTCCTCGTTTTTCTGGGCACGACCAACATATTTCACGTAAGATTTTCCGTGTTTTCAGATTAAGGCAAATATTGATTCATGCTTAGAGTGCCACGCGTACCTGCCCTTTGAACACGTACACACTCATTTTACAAGGGCCGTGAGCTTACTGTTTTCGTACTCCTTGAGGGGAGGCTCACAGTACGATTTACAATTCCAATCACACGGGCATTTATTCAGTCATTTATCTGCTTATTCACACAGTTACTGGATTTACAAATCTAGAGTGAAAATCTGCTTTGTAGCGAGGCATTTGGGAAGGATCTGGGATGGATGCAGAGATGATGAAGTCAGCCTCCCAAGCCAAGAGGACTGAAATTCCACAAGGCTCATAAACATATGAAAAAAATATAGAACCTCACTTATAATAAGAGAAAAGCACATTAAGGCTGCATAAAGATTTTACCTAATAGACTAGAAAGCCCATCAAACTAATAAGCCAATGTGTCAGCAGGGCTATGGGGAAGCAAGTAGCCCCCGCTACTGCTGTTGGGAAAGCAAATAAACAGTAAAAGAGCCCCGAAGAGGACAATTCCAAAATCTCCATAAAATTATAGATGCATCTAGACTGTGAAATGAGTGTACTTCATTCTATGAATATACATCAAAATACAAAGTGCTATTCAATATATACAGAATAATATAAGAACAAGATTATTTTTCCAGCACTATCTATAAGAGCAAAAAAAAAATGTTAAGACCACATTAGGAGCTGGCTCTCCACATATTAGAATATTTCACATTTGACAAGTGAATGTGTAGAAACGCGGGCTGGAGAGATGGCCCACTGGTTGAGAGTGCATGCTGCTCTTCCTCAGGGCCTCAGCTTGGTTCCCAGCACCATGTCAGCGGGCTGACAAGTGCCGGTAACTCCAGCTCCAGGGATCTGATGCGGTAAACTTAGGCACTCTGGCACACAAAAATATTCATAAATACATCTTTTAAAAGAATGTGGAAAACAATAAGGCCTTTATTTGAGTGTGTATGTGTGTGGTATGTGAGCACATATGTGTGCAAATGCCTGTCTATGCATGTGTGCAGAGTTCAGAGGAGGAAGTTGGGTACCGTACTGCAGTACTCTTGGCCTTATTTCTTTGAAATTGGGTCTTTCACTGAAACTGGAGCTAGACTGGTGACCAGCAAGTCCTACTAACCAACTGTCCCCGCTTTCTCCCACTGCACTGGGGTCACAGGCACACTGGCTTTCCATGGATGCTTTCTCCCACTGCACTCACTGGGGTCACAGGCACACTGGCTTTCCATGGATGCTGCTCCCACTGCACTGGGGTCACAGGCACACTGGCTTTCACATGGATGCTTTCTCCCACTGCACTCACTGGGGTCACAGGCACACTGGCTTTCACATGGATGCGGGATCTAAAGGCAGGTCTTCATACTTTCACAGCACATGCCCTCACCTCCTGAGCAGCACCTCTCTGACCCCCTCAAAGAAGTTTTTCTTTTTTAATACAACCAGAGTCCTAAGGACTTCAAATCATATACATTAATATTTGTTTATGCTTGTGTTATGGTTGGCTTTAATGTCAACTTGCCACAAATTAGAATCCCCTGGGTAAGATGCCTCACCTGAAGACCCTATCACCTTGATGGATGTGAGAGGACCCTTGGGGTTCAGACAGTGCCTTCTGCTGGCACCCAGAAAAAGGGTGTAACAGAAGCAAGATCACCTGCCTTTTGTGCACCTGGCTCCCTCCTGCCTTGATTGATTTGCTCTGTTGCTAGTGCTGATCCCTTCGCTGACTGCTGACCGCAGAGCAGAGTTTCCAAACTCCCTGGGGACTAGGGACCAGCGGCTCTCCAGGAACACTCTGGGCGTCTAGCACCAGGTTGGGACTGCTGAAGCACCCCACCTTGGGAACTGAGCAACTACTTGCTGTTAACCTCCTGGGTGAGACACATGGAGACACATTCAGGCCGATGAGCCACTCAGCCTCAAGGACCGAGGAGCTACCTGGTTCTCAGATCTCAGGTGTAATTCTGAAGTAGTTACTATTTTAAAGCTGACTTGAGGAATTCCTTAATGTATACATATGTGTTTATTCCATGTTTCTGTCCCTCTAGAGAACCCTGACTAGCACAGTTTGTGTTAGTGAACTCCGGAGGCATGCCCAAGGACACACGGCAGTGGTTAGTGGCAGCGGTGGCATTGTGGAGGAAGCCCAGTCCTAGACCGGGGAAACACGGAACAGACGCCTTCTTGAACACTTCGTGCTATCATGCTGATTTAAGAACCATGTGGATGCATCACCTCTTCAAAATATAAAATAAAAAAATGTTGTTTTAAACGTAGGGAGGAACACGAGTGGCCCACAGTCTGCACAGAGCACGTGCTTCCTCGTTTCCTGGTTAAACCGAAACTCCTCAAGGGACGGGTGGACTGCCTTGTCCCTCTCCAGCTTCTCTTAAAGCCCTCGCCAGATTGCTCTTCCCTCAGACTGCGCTGGACAGATTGCCAGAAATGATTCCTTATGTCTCTGCATCAAATTCAAACAGTTCTGTTTGGCTTTTAAGGCTCTCCACAGATTCATCTCAGCCACCTGATGTAATTTAATGTCGGCCATTGGAGGTCTGCAATAAGCATCCCTGGCTCCCATCTGGCTAAGCTCATCATGGCTGTTCTTGTAGGAGTTACTTTTTCCCGTTGCTTGGACAAAGACCTGATAAATGCAATTTAAGGAAGGGCTTATGGTTTGAAGGAGATTCAGGCCTTCGAGGTGGGACAGAATGATGTGAGTACCAGGTGGCTCATCACGCTGGTCCACAGGGAGGACTCAGAGGGAGAAGAACGCTGGTGCTTGAGGACCCTAGCCCACATAACAGTGTGACCCACATTCAGGGTGGGTCTTCTCACATCAATTAAACATCTCAGGAAAAATAGTCACAGGCATGCCCAGAGATCTATGTGATTCTAACTAAAGCCAGCAATGAAGATTCACCATCAGTGACTGTCCCGGCCTTCGAGTCCCTGTCTGAGCCCCGTGGAGTAGAGGCTGACTAAAGGCTGCTCTCAAATGACCTACTTCCCCGAGGAACTCCAGGAACCACAACATAGAACTCAGGGTTTGTGAGGGAACCACCTGCTCAGCCAGTGTGCAACAGGCAAGGTGACAGGATGATAAGCAGGGAGCATGCGGGGTAACTTTAGGAGCTTTTGTAGCTTTGGGGAACATAGGAGCCACAGTCCTGAGTAGGAGGGGATGAGCAGGTCAAAGGGCCTGGAAAGGGTGGGTGAGTATTGAAATCCAAGAAAAGCTGGCTCCTTTCAGGACACCTGCTGGGTATCAGGCTCTAG